>CAUYON010162145.1:0-53098 GCA_963573935.1 Arctocebus calabarensis | reverse complement strand
GGGCTTAAGTGATTCTCTTGCCTCAGCCTCCCTAGTAGCTGGGACTATAGGCGCCCGCCACAGCGCCCGGCTATTTTTTTGTTTTTGCAGTTTGGCCGAGGCCGGGCTTGAACCCGCCACCTTCGGTATATGGGGCCGGCGCCCTGCTCGCTGAGCCACAGGAGCCGCCCTGTCTCTGTGAATTTGATGCGCTGTTCAGGGGTGTCCAACCTCTGGCCCATGGGCCACATGCTGATTTTGTGAGGACTTTTTTTGCTTATCTGTGGTGTTAGATGTCACAAAAATTATGTTAGTATCTGGGTATTTAGTTTGTGGCCCAAGACAGTTCTTTGTACAATGTCTGAAGCAAAGAAAAAGGTTGGACACCCTGGCTAGGCACTTCACCTGAGGGGACCAGGCAGCACTTGTCCTTCTGTGACTGACTCATTTCACTCAGTGCACTGTCCTCAGGTCCACGCTGTCACTGTCTACTTCAGAGCCTTCCTGGCAAGGCTGTGTCATGCTTCCTTCACCATGTGCCACTCTCTGTTCTTCTATCCCCTGCACTGGGCACTGGGAACGCTTCCCCCTGGGCTTCTGTGACTGTCACCCAGCATGAGGTTCCTATGGGGGCTCCACCCATTGCATGGTTTTTCCTTGCTCCTGGCAGTTCTGAGCCCTGACCCTTGTCCTTACCACGGCTTCACTGTGCCTCTCCCAACGTGTCTTTGTTTTCATGAGAGGTACTGTCCTCATAGTGCTTTGGACATGGTGAGCCTGAAGCTGGGTGGGAGAGAGAGATGCATACTGTTCCTGAGGAAGGGTGAAGGAAGCAAGAAGAAAGGGGGAGAGAGCGGCTGCCAGGCCCTTTCTAAGATTTTAAAACTAAAGCAGTGTGAGTTCAGGAAGGCCAGGGTGACCTGCAGCATCTTGGGTCTTCCACGTTGAGCCTTGTTCCTGTCCAGTCCCTGCCTTCTGTGTCTCCTCACTGCTGCTGTTTCTAGATTCTTTTTACCCAGGGTGAATAACATTAAATCAAGAACAACCAAGAATGTATTTTGAGAGGGCTCTAGAGTGAAAAACCATTAAATAGTGACCTGTGCCATGCAGCGGTTTACGAGGGGTCTGAAGAGCTTCCTCTGACTGCAAGTTACCTTCTCCTATTTATACGTCCCAGGACAGACAGCTCCCTTTTGTACAGCAGAGGCAGCCTGGAAAAGACCATTAAGAGAAGAGATTTGGGCAGTATCTGTGGCTCTAAGGAGTAGGGCGCTGGCCCCATATGCTGGAGGTGGAGGTGGCAGGTTCAAAGCTGGCCCCAGCCAAAAACTACAAAAAAAAAAAAAAAAAAAAGAGGGATGATTTGGGATCCTTATGAAAATGCCACATACTGGGGCTGCTTAGGGAGGAGGAGGAAGGCTGAGGACACACCACACTCCCCGACACCTGCTCTGCACTCTGTACTTAGTCTATAGTTTTCCTGGCAAGTGGGTCTCTTTGTTTTTGGAGACAGAGTCTCACTATGTTGCCCTCGGTAGACAACAGCAACCTCAAACTCTTGGGCTTAAGTGATTCTCTTGCCTCAGCCTCCCAAGTAGCTGGGACTACAGGCACCTGCCACAATACCTGGCTATTTTTTTGTTGTAGTTGTTTTAGCTGGCCCAGCCAGGATCGAACCTGCCAGTCTTGATGTTTGTGGCCGGTGCTCTAACCCACTGAGCTACGGGTGCTGCCAGGTCTCTTTTTAAAAAATCACCACTTACTAATGAGGGGACTGGGAATGAAGGGGAATAGGTGACATTCCCAAGGCTACACTACTTATCCGTGGATGGAGCCTGTCGGACTGCAGGTGCCAGGCTTGTAGCTTTGGGGTGACTACTTATATGCCTGAAATCTCAGGATTCACTGCTAACATGGGCTAGCCTGTCTGGCCTTGTCTTTCCTCAACTCTGAAGCAAAGAGGAAAGTTGAAGCCTTTTAAGAAGGGAAACTTAACTCAGATGCTGTCATTTTCTCCAGGCGAACCGTGGCAGCTGCCTCAGGCTCTCTTAGATCCCTAGGGCTCTATTGCGGTAGCCTTGGCTTTAGGGTGCTCGGAACCCACATAGAGGAAGTTAGTGTCTGAGTGCGTGGGGTCACCTGTGCTCTACGTTTAATCAACACAAAGTCACGGGCCCTTTCAAGCATGGGGTGGGAATGCAGGAAGAGAATGGGACCGGTAAGTTCACTTTCTCAATAGTTCGTAAGAGAGAAGTAGCCTCCATGCAGAAAGGAGACCGATGCCCTGGTTTTCCCTGTGCCGCTCAGGGAGTGGCAGATGGAGAGAGCCTTCCAGACCGCACTGTGGTTGCTGCAGCCGGAAGTCGTCTTCATTCTGGGAGACGTCTTCGATGAAGGCAAGTGGAGCTCTCCCAAGGTAGGTCTTGCAGTCCCAACACCCTAATCCTGCTTTCAGAATCCAACACAAGCATCCTGGAGAATCCAGTGTTGGCTCAGGGGGAATTTTGCTTAGTATTGAAATTAAAAATGTATATTGTCTTGAAGATTCTGAGGATTTGTGTGTAATGCTAATCTTGACTTAGGTCAGCTAAACTTGTATTTGGCTACATAGAGAATACATAGTTTAGCCAGACATCATTTTGTGGGAATGCACTGCCTGTGAACCCCTTAGGAAAGGGAAAAATAGGCAAGATGTATGCAATTTCAGTTGTCTCCAAAATGACATCATGCTTGCTGAAATGTACATGGAGATTCACTTTGCTGTTTCCTCACTAGGCTCTGAGGATATTTGCTACTCTTCTCTGATTTTCCTTCTTCTGAGAGGTTAAGAAGGAGCCATGGGGCAAGTTGTGAGGTCCCTCTGCCTTCAGGGGGCTCGCTGCCTAGGTTTTGGGGTGATGTAAGCCTTGCCACAAACTAAAGAGAAAGGATGAATTTTAAAAAGAGCTCTTCTTGCTGCTTAGTTAAAAATGATGCATCATGGCTTAGTGCTTATAGTGCAGTGGGTAGGGCGTCGGGTACACCCTACCCACAGCACTACACCAAAGCTGGCGGGTTTGAATCAGGCCCAGGCCTGCCAAACAACAATGACAACTGCAACCAAAAAAAAAAAAAATAGCTAGGTGTTGTGACAGGTGCCTGTAGTCCCAGCTACTTGGGAGGCTGAGGCAAGAGAATTGCTTAAGCCCCAGAGTTTGAGGTTGCTGTGAGCTGTGACACCACAGTAATCTATCAAGGGTGACATAGTGAGACTCTGTCTCAAAAATAAAAATGTTGCATCATTAATGGCTTTTTGAAGGGATTTTATTTGGGAGATTATTTTTTAAAAACTTGTTGGCCCAGGACAATCAGTAGCTGTACACAGAAAATCTTGGTTCAGATTTGATAGGAACTCACTGTATACAGAGTTGTGATGTTGTAATCCAGGCCATAATTTAATGAGGGAATGAATATTTTATATGTAAAAAGCAACTAGTTATATGATGAGGTTGGAGATATATATATATGTGTGTGTGTGTGTGTATACATATATGTATATATATCTTTTGCAAATTAAGGGCAACATTTTGTTTTCCTAAATTTGTTATTCAGAGTTTATGTTATTCTAACTTTAGATATTTATAAAGTGGAGTCTTTGTGTTAAAGGTGGTATTCTTTCCAGTATATGCTGTATTTAAAACTTTCAGGATAAAGTTGATTACTATCCAGAATAGAGGGGTTTTGTTTGCTCTTTTGCCCACCCTAGAGTGTTTGTGCAATTGGTATTTTTAGGCTTATAAAAATAACTATACTAACATAACTCTGAAGCCTTACTAGCTAAAGTAAACATCAGAATAATCTTATAATATTTATTATAACAAGTATTTCTTTTTGTTATTTTTGTCACCCATATCCCATTAGTTCTCATTCTCACGACCACAAACATAGGGGAATGTGGATTTTGAAAGATGTTCTCTTCCTTTTCTTGGCTGAGACTCATCAAGATTTTACCTCACATTTTCTGAGGGCTTGTTCTTATCAAGTCCTGAAGCGATTCTCAGCCTGGGGTCTTCAGACATTATTGTTGAAATAATGGGTATATGAACTAAATATTTTTGGGAATTGCCAGTTGTTTAAAGATGGGAGAAAATGCTAGTTAATTGAAATCTGACTCAAATTAAATAATTTAAGATATTCCTGGGCCTTATACTCTTGGAAAAAAGAAGTATTATATAGAATAAAAAATTCACACAAAAAAATGTTGTTCTGTCGTGTCGCCCTGGGTATAGTACCATGGTTTCACAGCTCACAGCAACCCTCAAACTCTTGGGCTCGAACAACCCTCAAACTCTTGCTTCAGCCTCCTGAGTGGCTGAGATTACAGGCGCCCACCACAACGCCCAGCAAGTTTTTCTATGTTTAGTAGAGAAGGGGTCTTGCTCTTGCTCAGGCTGGTCTCAAATTCCTGAGCTCACGGGCTCCTCCCACACTGCCCAAATGAAAAATTCACATTTCCGCATTTGCTTTATGGGCATCAAATTTGACAGGGGAGTTAACTTCTCATTTCAAAACAGGAATCATATTTTTTAGCCACAGGGAAGAGAGGGTTCTCTGGCTCTCAATGGTGACCCTCTTCTCCCAGGCCTGGGCAGATGATGTAGAGCGTTTTCAGAAAATGTTCAGACATCCAGCTCATGTGCAGCTGAAGGTGGTTGCTGGCAATCATGACATTGGCTTCCATTATGAGTAAGTAACTCACTAAAGCATTATACCCTGAGAACTCTTGTTAAAATTCTGATGAAAACCTTATTTGTGCTATATTGAGGAAAACTGTTTTCCTCAAAAGACATAAGCTGTGGAAATGTAAGCTTCTTAAGGGATTTTTATCTTGGCACATACTATACCCTCAACAAATATCTATTGAATGAATTAATTCTATGTGCTCTTAGGAAATATTTAACTTACAATATATACTAAATGGTCAATTCTGTTCCTTTCCTCCCCTTCCCTTCTTCTTCTTCTTTTTTTTTTTTTTTTTTTGAGACAGAGCCTCAAGCTGTCACCCTGGATAGAGTGCAGTCGCATCACAGCTCACAGCAACCTCCAATTCCTGGGCTCAGGCGAGTCTCCTGCCTCCACCTCCCAAGTAGTTGGGACTACAGGTGCCCGCCATAACGCCTGGCCATTTTTTGGTTGCAGCCGTTATTGTTGTTTGGCAGGCCCAGGCTGGATTTGAACCCACCAGCTCAGGTGTACATGGCTGGCACCTTTGCCTGTTGAGCCACAGGCGCCGAGCCATTCTTTTTTTTTTTTTTTTTTTTCTTTGAGACAGAGTCGTATTCTATCGCCCTGAGTGCCACGGCATCATCCTAGCTCATAGTAATGTTAAACTCTTTTTTTTTAAATTAAATCATAGCTGTGTACATTAATGCAATCATGGGGTAACAACATTAAACTCTTGGGCTCAAGTGATTCTCTTGCCTCAGCCTCTTAAGTAGCTGAAACTACAGGTTCATAGCAACCTCCAACTCCTGGGCTTAGGCGATTCTCTTGTCTCAGCCTCCTGAGCAATTTTTCTATTTTTAGTAGAGGCAGAGTCTTGCTCTTGTTCAGGCTGGTCTCTAACTCCTGAGCTCAAGAAATCCACCTGTCTGGGCCTCCCAGAGTGCTGGGATTACAGGTGCGAGCCACTGAGCACAGCCAATTATTTGGCCCAGCCAATTATTTTCCTTAGGAATCAGAAAACAAGACCATCCAGACTTTTAATAGCTAACATTTATACAGCACTACAGTGCTTATACTGCATGAGCCTATGTTAAAAACTTCACTTCCTTATAGCAACTCATTTAATCTCTACCATAGTCCTTGAGTTTTGCTCATTGTACTAATGAGGAAACCGAGGTTCTGTGGAGTTAAGTAACTTGCCCCGGGGCTTTACAGTAATGGACTAGCAGAGCTGGGATTTGAGCCTCGATAGCCTGGGGCTGGCTGGACCCCTAAACCAATAATGCTAATTTGGAATGTAAGGTCTGAAAAGTTTTCTGTGTTCATGGTAACTCTTGGAGTTCTAAAATGGCTTATCCTGAAAAATGTTTCTTTTTGCCATTGATTTAGGATGACCACATATAAAATAAAACGGTTTGAGAAAATCTTCAGTTCTGAAAGGCTGTTTTCATGGAAAGGAATTAAGTGAGTATTACTGGTAAATTCTTATGAAGCTGTTTGGTCCTTAGAAACTGTTTTTTGAAGGTGGCTGGGTCTCTCTGCCCCAGGAGTGATGGCCTTCCCGTCTGCAAGGTCTCTGGCTGGTGTACGTCATCAGACACTTTATGTAAAGTAGTCTTTTTTATTTGATAGGAATTTACTTACTTCACTCCGCAGAGGCTGTCCGGTAGTCACAGGGTGTCGTGGGATGTGGTGACAGGTGTGCCTGGGTGTGTTTGCAGCTCTGTGCCCACCCCGTCCCATCTACCCTGACTGCAGAGCCATGCCCTCTACTCGGCCGCTGCAGTGCCCATCTCTGTAGGACACAGGGCACAGAGACCAAGTGGGAGGGGATGCTTTTTCTGTTCCTCCTGCCCTTCCTGTGGCTGCCTGGTTTGCAGGGCTGGCTAGACAGGTCACCTCTGTCTAGTGAGTTCTCCACAAATGCTCTCCTTCCCTGAGTCTGACAGAGACAGGAGGCAGTCTGAGGCATCTCCCTCTGTTCCTAGTGTTCCAGAAACTTTGTAAACGCTCTTTTCATGTTTCAGAGCACTTGCTAACTCAGCTCCTTGTCTCTAAAACTGGCTAAACTTCAAGCAGTCTTCACTGACAGGGAACGTCTTTGTGTCAGGGTGGCATGGACACAGGAAATAAAAGCATGTTTGGTGGAAGTGTACAAAAAATACAATTAAGGAAAGGGGGTTGCAAAGGTTAACTATAATTGACTTTGTAATTATCCTAGTTTGGGATTAGCCACACCCAGTTAGCTCTAATCAGCACCCCAAGTGTACATATGTAACCATGTCCTCTGCGGCTCAGTCTCCATGTTAGATAATGGACAGTATGTAACATTTATGGAGCCTTTCTGGTGGCAGGCTCTGCTCTGAACAGCTGCTGGGCCATTTCATGTACACTTCACGGCCACTGCTAGGCCGGCCGCTGCGTGGCCGCTGCTCTCCTGCTGCCCCTGTGCTGCCGCAGGTGAGGCCGGCAGCTGTGTGCTCAGAGGTGGGCACCCAGTAGGTGCTGCTGCTTCCGCACCCAAGGATTTCTGATACGTTTGAGAGAAACAAAGTGAGATCGTGCTATTTTTCTTAATATACTTAAGAATACAGTTAGTCTAGCTGGAATGTACAGCAGTTCTGGCCTTGTTTCTTCACACTGGGGAAAATCCCTTTCACGGGTACCTGAGGAAAGGAAACACAGATCCCACGTGGCCCTGACTCTCCTCCGTCTGCCTCAGTTTTGTGATGATCAACAGTGTGGCGCTGGAAGGGGACTATTGCGCTGTCTGTTCCAAAGCAGAAGCAGAGCTCATTGCAATTTCCCACAGACTGAACTGCTCCCAGGAGGTAGGCATCGCTGGGACAGGTGCCTCTGTCCCTGGGTCCCTGTGCTCATCACGGTCCCCACCCCTGCTGGGTGTCAGGTGTATGGGGTGAACCCCTAACTTCTCCCCACCAGGACCCTGCTTCCCACCAGTGTGGTGAGGGACAGCCCTTCCCTGAGTCTCCACCTGTCCTCCTGCAGGTGAGTAGGGGGCGGAGCGCCACATGCAGAGCAGCCTGCAGTCCCGCCTGCTGACTCCTCTTTATACCCTGGACAGCATTACCCACTTTACCGGAGAAGTGATGAGAACTGTTCTGGGGAAGACGCTGCCCCCCTAGAGGAAAGGAACATCCCGTTTCAGGAGAGATATGACGTGCTTTCTCGAGAGGCTTCACAAAAGGTTTGCCAGCTGGGTACTCCCAGGGTGTGAGTGTCACAGTGTGACTCTCAGCTGCTCACATTTTAAGGAGCAGTACCCCCAGGAAGCAGCAGGTGTTCGCAAGGATAGGATGGCACCCCAGTCCACCCCTGGGGGGGGTGGAGGGCGAGGTTTACATAGTAACTCAGGCTCTCATTTAATTTTTTTCCCCCCCAATAAATCTACTTCTATTTCCTAAATTTAAGTCAATAAGGTGCTCAGCTATTCTTTGTATTCAAAATTTGTTTTTCACCAACCTAAATGTATTTGGAAATGTGAATGGATCTTAAGAACCTAATCTTTAGGGACTTAATTAAAAGGTGCTTTCTTGCATATATTTATATAATATGTTACATTTGTATATAATAAAATATATGTCTGTGGAATATATTTGTAAAATACATGCATACAAATATTTATAGTATAAAATGTAATAAAAATATATAAAATCTGAGGTGAGAAGAACTCTCTGAGAGGCCAACCTCACCTTTGGTTTAGTATAAACAAAGTAAAAGGCTTTTTTTTGTTTTGTTTTGAGACAGAGTCTCACTTTCTCACCTTGGTAGAGTGCTGTGGCATCATAACCTCAAACTCTTGGCTCAAAGTGATTTTCTTGTTTCAGCCTCCCTGGTAGCTGGGACTGCAGGTGCCTGCCACAACCGCCCGGCTTTTTTTTTAAGATGGGGTCTCACTCTTGCTCAGACTGGTCTCAAACTCCTGAGCTCGGGCAATCCACCCGCCTGGGCCTCCCAGAGTGCTGGGATTACAGTGTGAGCCACTGTGCCTGGCCTGAAAGGATTTTTAAGGGAAAAAATAAACTGCTCATATAAAAGAAGGATTTAGGGTTTAATTTACTGAGATAAGCAGTGAGGGTGTCACCTTGCTGAGCCAGTTCTAACAGCCTGCCTTGTTGTCCCTCTGATCAGCTGCTGTGGTGGCTTCGGCCACGCCTGATCCTGAGTGGCCACACGCACAGCGGCTGTGAGGTGCTGCATCCAGGAGGCATCCCCGAACTCAGCGTCCCGTCCTTTAGTTGGAGGAATAGAAACAACCCCAGTTTCATCATGGTAATGTGAAAGTTTATTTTTGTCTGAAAGCTTTCATATGTATGTAAATCAATACAGCAATCAACTATTTAATGCTGCAATCAGCAAAAATATACATAAGCCTTGAACACATGTCCCTCCCTGTATGCCCAGCTCCTTGCCCTGCCCTCTCAAGACACCGTTCTAGGGGCAAATGAACATGACCTTACGCCTGGCAGGGAGAGGGAGGGAGGCACACCTCACAGACGGGCTTGTCCTGCAGGTAGGGGCATGCCCAGTGTGTGTAATTCTCTAAAGAAATCACTTATTTGTTGGCTATACTCTTCTGGTTTTTCTTATTTTCCAAACATGCCCATGTGCTTTGGCAGAAAATGGTGCATCTTCTGCAAAGATGTTTCAATTAATGACCGCTTGACAATTCAGTGTCTTTTTCTTAGCCATGGGTTCTTGCATCGTTCTCTTATGTCAGGTAGTTTTGCCCATAAAAAGGTGGGGACACCCTAATGTTTTCAAGTTGAAAGTAGATGAATATATTTGCCACTGTCATTCCATATAACAAAAATGACTACAGAGAAAAGCCCATAGGGTTGGCCTGGGCACATGGATTTCCAGGTAGCAGAGATTCTCTTAGTGTCCAGTGGCATAAAGACTCCTACACTCCTGGTCCTTAGACCAGTGCCCCTCGGTCTCCATGGTGTCTCCTTGCATGGGGTCATGCATCCCCCCCATATCTGATGGGGACCCCCTGGGCCAGAGGCTGGTTTCAACAGAGGCCAGTGTTCCAGACCAGCTCAGCCAAGTACACTCGGGCCTCAGAGTGTCTGCACCGTGAGCCGGGCCTGGTGCAGGCTGAGGGTCCCAGGTGAGGAGGGCTACTTTCCTCACCCGACAGAACCTGAGAAGGTGGCCCTTCCTCTTTGTTCTGGGTCAGACGGTCATGCCCGGCCAAATGCGGTGTGCTCACTGCAGCGTGATGTACCCTTGTCATTCCAGGGCAGCATAACGACCACAGGACACGCTCTCTCCAAGTGCTTCCTCCCTCGCGAGGACACGGTTCTGATCATCTACGGTGGAGCAGCAGTGTTCCTTGCTATGCTCATATTAGCTCATTGTGAGCTTTTAGCCCCACTTTTTCTTTTTGGTTGGAACCTGCTCAGGAAGCCTAGGACGATGTAAAGAGCAGGTGACATCTGCACTTGGGAATAAATATCCAAGCCCAAGAAGTGGAAGTTCAGGCAGAGCTTGAAGAGTGGAGTGGAGGGCCAGACCACATGTGGGCGTCTCACTTCACACCACAAAGACTCTAAATCACAGATGCGAATTACTGCAGAATAAATAGCTGATTGCACTGTTCTCATGCTATAAAAGTGGAATGTGTACTCTACAACAATCAGTTTTCCCATTTTTTTCCCCAGTGTGTGGATTATCAAAGGTTGCATCTGTACAGTGTGAGAACCCTATCATTGCCACTGCTCATGCGCACAGCACAGTCTGGCTTCCCCAGCTGTGGGCAGGTGCACGTGGACACCAGGTTTGTTTCTGTCCGCCTGTGTGGGGATTCTCAGATCCCTGTGTCATATAAAGCAGTACCCTTAAAAGTACAGGTGTGATGTGCAGTAACACACTGTTTTCACAGACTTTTTTTCTTCAGTGCTTGATTAATGGAATCAGATTTTTGGATTAGTAATCTCTCTCCAGGAGACCAAGCTGTTGAATTTTAATGTTCTTTTCAATAATGAAAAGAAACTTAAAAATGAAGGACATAGCTTTTGGTATTTGAAAATACATGTTTGATAATTTTAAGCCAGATAAAATGTCTTGAGGCTGGGCGAGGTGGTTCACGCCTATAACCCCAGCCCTTTGGGAGGCTGAGGCGAGTGGATTGCCTGAGCTCTCAGGTTTGAGACCAGCCTGAGCAAGAGTGAGACCCTGTCTCTTAAAATAGCCAGGCGCTATAGCGGGTGCCTGTAGTCCCAGCTACTTGGGATGCTGAGGCAAGAGAATCGCTTGAGTTGGAGAGTTTGAGGTTGCTGTGAGCTGTGACGCCACAGCAGTCTTCTGAGGGTGATAAAGTGAGACCTGTCTCAAAAAAAAGTCTTCTGTTAGTTTTTTTTTCTAGCACTTTGGCTGGTATTTTGAATCAAACTTTTAGATCGGGCATTTAGAGGGGAATTGCTAAGTAATCTGATGCACAGCAATATGCTTCTCTTTTCCTTTGTGGGAATATATCTTTCCAGTTTTCTTCATGTTTTAATTCGAAAGAGAAACTGAAAATAATTTCCATTTTATGTGTCAGTTCAACTGAGGGTTTCCTGAGACAGCTGATGGGAGGGGCAGGAAGATGGTGATAATGAGAGAAAAGGTGTTTGCTGCATTGACCGTCATGTTGTCTTCCTGTCTTGAAAAACAGCATTTTGAATTTATAAAGGATTATAAAATCTTACTTACAGAGTATACTTCAATTCCCTTTTAATCTTTAGTCTTTAATATTTTAATGAAATAATGTAGGCATTCACTTCTCTGGATTTGTATTGTTGAAACCTTAACTTTGGACATTTTTTTTTTTTTTTTTTTTTTTGAGACAGAGCCTCAAGCTGCCACCCTGGGTAGAGTGCTGTAGCATCACAGCTCACAGAAACTTCTAATTCCTGGGCTAAAGCAAGTCTCTTGCCTCCACCTCCCAAGTTGCTGGGACTACAGATGCCCGCCACAACGCCTGGCCATTTTTTGGTTGCAGCCATCGTTGTTTGGAGGGCCCGGGCTGGATTCGAACCCGCCAGCTCTGGTGTACCTGGCTGGCACCTTAGCCGTTGAGCCACAGGCGCAGAGCCAACTTTGGACATTTTTACAGGATATTTTGCACCTGTACGCACTCCCCTTGCAGCTGTGGCTGCAGACGACCATGAAGGTGAAGTGTCCTGCTCAGCAGACCTACTCTGTACGTGCTGTTTGTGCACCATAATGTTTGAGGTTGCACTTGCAAGTCTTCAAGTGTGAGAAAGAGCCATGTATTTTGACTTTATATTTTAAGTAGAGGTTTGTAATTTTCTTCTTCAAAATACAAATGGAGATGCCATCCTTATTCTCCTAGGCCAAACACACATACATTTGGTACCATTTGTTTTTATCTTGCTGTCTGTTCACTTGTGTGATAGAGCCTGTGTCCAAAGCTTTGACTAAGGGAATTGCTGAGAAGTCTTTGACTAGCAAGGTAATCAAGAAAAACGGTATCTGGAGAGAAAAAAAAAAAAAATCCTCTGGCTCCCTGAAAGAACATTAGATTTGTACTCTGACTCAGCTTAGGTCTGATAGCTGAAGGTGTAAGGAGTACAAGCAGGTGGTTGGGGCAGCTTGCCATTGGTAAGGTGAGACATTGTTGGTAAGGTGTAGATGATTAAGGAGTATAACTTACAATATATTTTTTTTCATTGGGGAGACTTTTATAAAATATCAACCTGATAAAATATACTAAATTCTTTTTATTTACTTTTTTTGAGACAGGGTCTCACCAATGCCCTGGGTAGAGTGCCATGGTGTCATGGCTCATAGCAACCTCAAACTTCTGGGCTGAATCAATCCTTCTGGCTCAGCCTCCAGAGTAGCTGGGACTACAGGTGCTTGCCACAACACCCAGCTAGTTTTTCTATTTTTAGTAGAGATGGGGTCTCACTTGCTCAGGCTGGTCTCAAACTCCTCTACTCAGGCAATCCTCCTGCATCAGCCTCCCAGAGTGCCAGGATTACAAGGATCACCATGACTGACCTATAACACACTAAATTCTGCAGATGTCATTCCTTTTCTTTTACAGAGTAAGAGGCAGGAAATGTTGGCATCAAGCTACTTAGCACAATAAAACACATTTCTTGTATAGGTATAGCTATGATCAAGGCACAAAGATCTACAGGATTTTCCCTTGGTAGTTATATAAAAGAATTTACATTTTGTGGTCTGTACAGTAAAATAAACCAGCAATGAAACAATAAGCACACAGAATCTAGGAAAGAAGTGTATGCCCATGGTGTGGGGCAAGTTTAGAGAACCAGTTTTGGATAAGCCAAATTTTGCAGTGCTGACTGACAGGTTTTCCCTGTAAATGCAGAAGGTTCAAAGCACTTCTAATTCAAATGCCTGAGGCTGGCACCGACTCTGAACACAACCCCAAAAGGGTTTCTCGTCATGTTGGTTGGGGTCTATTCTAAGTCCTGGGCCTGGCAGACAAGGGACAGTCACTTGCTAGCCCCAGGCCCACTGCCCCAAATGCCTGAAGTCATGCCGAGGAGACCGGAAGAAGTGCCTGTCTTGTCTGCTGAGTTCTCTGCAACGACTCAGTGAATGAGCGAAGAGGGGCCCACAGGGAGCTGACTGCAGTGCCACCAAGCAGGGAGGCTGCAGCAGGCTTCGTTCAAAGAAAGCAGGTGACAGACCAGACCCAGGGTGGGCAGAGGTCACCGAGGTGTGGTCACAGCAGGACAAGGAAGCAGAAACTCACCACGTCCTGCCTGCTGGGACAAGCGAACATAGGGCGCGGACACGGGTGGGGACAGGGGCACAGACATGGGGCGCAGACTCGGGCGGGCGGTCGGGCCTCACAGCAGCTCGTACTGCTTGAGGTGCATCCGCTGGATGATGTCGCGGCAGTCGTTGAACACCCGGCGGATGTTCTCCGTGTCCACGGCGCAGGTGAAGTGGGGGTAGCAGTAGTGTTTGCCGTCACCTGTGGCTGTGCTGATCCTCTGCAAGAGAGACCATTTGCTAGGCCCGCGGCCACCCACCTGGGGGAAGGCCTCCAGCTGACCCCTGTCCACAGGGGGCTATCCCTGAGCATGGCCAGGGCAGAGACTTTAATGAAATAATGTAGGCATTCACTCTCTGGATTTGTACTGTTGAAACCTTAACTTTGAACATTTGTACAGGCTATTTAGCACCTGTGCGCACTCCCCTTGCAGCTGTGGCCGCCCAGGGAGTAGTCAGGGGAAGGTCTGGGCTGCGGTGGTGGGACAGAACTCTGCCAGCATGGCAGCTGACCCAGGGGCTGATCTCCATTTAGTTTTAATTAATTTAACATTCACATGTGACCAGTAGTTCTGTATCAGACAGTGCCTCTGTCACATGGTCTCCAGGTGAACTTCAGTGTGTGCTAAGGGGGGGTCACCTGGAGAGCCAGGAGCACCTAAGGGTGGTCTGGGAGGAACGTGCTCTGCTGTCACATAACTCTGGGAAATGCAGGGTTATGATTTGTGAAGACGTCTCTGAGTGAGGTGCTGAGAGCAGTGTGTGGGGAGGTGTGTGTGGGGGGTGTTATGGGTCGGACCTTGTCCTCCACCTCATACGCTGAAGCTCTAACCCAAGACCTCGCTGCAGCTACCTCTGAAGATGGGTCTTATAGAAGTAGCTAAGGTAAAATGAGGTCCTATCCAACCTCACGGGTGTCCATGTAGGAGACCGTGAGGGACGGTCATGTCAGAGAGGAGAGCACCAAGCAGACATGGAGGGTGGGTGGCACGGAGACAGCAGAACTGGGGATACCTCTGTGCCTTGGAAGCTGCTCGTAGGCAGCCAGCTCCTCTGAGGCAGAGGTCCCCTTGGAGGGCTGCATGGTGTGGGAAGGGCCCATGGAAATGCCCATAAGACTGAGCTCCTCAGGTCTCTCCTGAGCAGGTTGGGTTTTTGTTCATTTTAAACTTTAGGAGTAGCTTGTGTATCTCTTTAGTCCCAAGGCACAGGTTGGGCTATCTGGCACATGTGCCAAGTGTGTGGTTGTGCGTGAAAGCCAGGCTTCCTCTGGAATGATCTGACTGCGTCTGTCTGGAGCCACCAAAACTTAGGGAATGGTTGATGTAATTTGCAAACTTAAATAGTTTAAATCTCTCCACATACCTGATTTGTCCACTGATTTTCATTTAAAATAATAGAAATACTCTTGACCAGGAAAACAGGGCAGTCCCAGGCCCTCTCTGGCAGGGCCGTCACTCTTAAGGGGTGATGTTCAAGGTAAAAGGATTCTCCGGTGGGCCTGCGACCTGGTAGGTAGGTGCCAGGGAGACACAGCACTGACGGTGCCAAGAGCATCCAGAGGCAGGGTGACCGCACGGCCACCGCCTGCTCAGACAGTGCACCAGTAGTTTCTGCCCAGGAGGGTGCTGAGGCAGCTGTTCAGCTGGAGGGACAGGAGTGTTTAGGGCAACTGGTAGGACAATGGCTGACCATGCGCTCTCCCCGGTCCTGGCCTCTCTGGTTCTAGGTTCCTCCTGCCTCAGGTGAAGGCTTTTTGTCCACCCCCACCCTGCCCCTAAGGCAGAGGCCTTGTCGGGGAGGCCTGGTGATCAGTCTCTCCTGGTGCAGTGACAGTACCACGCACTGAGGAATGTTCACAGACAGAGCAAGTGGCCTGCTCTAACTGTGCCCTCACCCTGCCCTGTGCAAACTCACTGTCCTACCCTTCTCAAAGGACAGTGTCCTCCCTGTGCCTCTCTCTCCATCAGTGACCTTTACCCCATCCTTCACCTGGGGCCCTGCAGTGCAGAGTTGCCGTTTCACTGATGCTGATAAGGAACCAAGTCTGCTCCAGTTCCAGCTCAGGATTCCAGGCAAATTCTATAGTTCAACCTTGAAGGGAAAAGCTCCCACGCTTTCCCCTGATTTAGAAAGTGCATAAAAGCTACGTTTTGCCCACTCTCAGAATAAAAAGTTTGTCCAAGGCCTGTCCACTGATTTTAGAGGAGGGTGTAAAGACCTTTCTTCTTTTTTTTTTGAGATAGCATCTCACACTGTCACCCTTCGTAGAGTGCTGTGGCGTCACAGCTCACAGCAACCTCAAACTCCTGGGCTTAAGCCATTCTCTTGCCTCAGCCTCCCAAATAGCTGGGACTACAGGTGCCTGCCACAATGCCCAGGTATTTTTTGTTGTTTTTGTTGCAGTCGTCATTGTTTAACAGGCCAGGTTTGAACCTCAGCGTATGGGGTGGCACTGTAACCACTGTGCTACAGACGCTGAGCCTCTTCTTTTTTTCTTTTTGGAGATGGAACTCTTGCTTTTTCACTCTAGCTAGAGCATTATGGCATCATCACAGCTCACTGCAAACTCAAACTCCCGGGTCAAGTGACCCTCACCTCAGTCTCTCACGTGGCTAGAAAGGCAGGTGACTACCTAATTTTTCTACTGTTTTTAGAGACGGAGTCTCACTCTGGCTCAGACTGATCTGTATATACCTTTCTAATCTTCATCTAAACGCTCAACATATGCATGCTGAACTACCTGTTGGTTCTCATGAGAAGAGCATTTTATGGAACACTTTATATTTTATGGTCTTAAAAGATGCTCCTCAAGAAAGGTACTGTTGGCTCGGTGCCTGTGGCTCAACGGGCTAAGGCGCCAGCCACGTACACCTGAGCTGGCGGGTTCGAATCCAGCCCGGGCCTGCCAAACAACAAGGACGGCTGCAACCAAAACATGGCCAGGGGTTTCAAAAAAAAAAAAAGAAAGGGACTGCTTTCCTACCAAATTCTGTCAGTGAAGAGCCCTGCAGTGCAAATCAGCAAATAAAGGCCCTGCAGGGCCGACAGCAGAGAAACCCTGTCACAGAATGTCCCAAATCTGCTAAGCTGTGGAAGCCTTCCAATACCACCTGCTTACTTCCTGGGAACTCACTCTGCCAACTAGATTTTTTACCATCCTTACTTTCTTTTTTTTTTTTGAGACAGAGCTTCAAGGTGTCACCCTGGATAGAGTGCCATGGCATCACAGCTCACAGCAACCTCTAATTCCTGGGCTTAAGAGAGTCTCTTGCCTCCGCCTCCCAAGTAGTTGGGACTACAGGCGCCCACCACAACGCCCGGCTATTTTTTGGTTGCAGCCGTCATTGTTGTTTGGAGGGCCCAGGCTGGATTCAAACCTGCCAGCTCAGGTGTACATGGCTGGTGCCTTAGCCCGTTGAGCCACAGGCACCGAGCCGCCATCCTTACTTTCTAACTCAAGAGGCAACCCCCATGGGTAGCTGGAAGAGGGCAGAGAAAGGCAAGACTGGGGTCTGAGCCCCCAGAACGGACTCACAGTGTGGACCATTCCTGGGGCTGCCCAGGCTGAGATCCCCACTTCTCCAAAAGTCAATGGTTCCTTGATAAATGTTATATGCACAGGAAGGTCTCGGCACTTTACTAATTCCAAGATGGCAAAAACTCACATCCACTACACTCTGTAGTAGGACAAAATATAGGTAAACAGAATAACTGTGACAAAAATCTTACCAAGTGGCTGATTTGTGTGAAGAATAGATGGGAGTTATTTGTATAATTCCTTTACTTTGCATGGAAGTTTGAAATGAGCTCAAAATACAAGCTGAAGGAAAATGTCAGAATTTCAGCAGGTCTATTTTTATGTTAACCTTTAGCCTGTCAGTGCTTTTGGGTAGCGAAGGTGTGTTTTATACTCTGTTGAAAGACTCTGTCATTTTAGAAACTAGAAAAAGGGAACTAGCCCACCTAAGTGCCTTCCCTGGTGACTGTGAAAGGGGTCACTGCTTTGGAGGCTGTGTGACCATGGGTGAGCAATCTAAGCACTCTGAAGTGAAAGTACCAGACCTCCTATCGTTGCTCATACTTTTGGAGAAGATGAAATGGGATCATGAAAGGGTGAGTAATTTGCAAATTGCAAAGAGTAATACAACTCTAAGGAGTAGGAAAACAAAACTGCTCACCAGAAACAGGTCCCGGATAAAGAACTTGGCTCTTGTGACTTTGGGATCTTCTCCTGCGTCTGGAGTTGCTGTGGAAATTACAAATTTTACTTAAGCAACATGAACCATACAACTTCATGGAGACATAGAAGATATTACAAATTTGGGCTGCTGTAATGAAAATGTAATTTTTATTCTCCTCTTTTCCCCCTAAATCATTTAAATTTTAATAGTTATAGCAGTGACACAGCTTTTCTTTGGTGGTGCTAAGGTCTGAATGTTTGTGTCCCTCCAAAACTCAGTGCAGCAGTGTTCCTAGGAGGAGGGCCCTTGGAGGAGTTCAGCTCTTGAGGGCTCTGCCTCGGTGGCTGGATCACGTGAATCCAGTGGTCAGAATGGGAGCTGAGAATGCAGGCTGCAAGGACGGCCCAGCCTTCATAGGCTTAACACAACACGTTGCCTCTCTCAGCCTTGGTTTCCACGGGAAAGGAATAGTGGAAGCTCCACAGAAGGGCTGTGAGGGTGAAGTTGCGTCTGTCAGTCACAACAGACCAGAGAGGAGAAGGTGCCAAGGAGCTCAGGCTCCAACACCCCTTCCTCCCGCCTGCGGGAGTGGAGTTCTGATCTGACCTGTTGTCCAGGGGGAGTTCGTCCTCCACAGGACACCACAATACTCCAGTACTTCAGCACAGGGCAGTAGAAGAGTGAATTGACTTAAATTAATTAGACTTCTTAGATGAATCAGAAGTGTTTGAACTTTCTGAACAAAAGTTATAAGACTTTTGAATAATCAGCTAATTCTATTCTTTGTTTGTGAGCACTGTGCTTTAAAGTCTTACCATCTTCTGGAACAGTATAATTTGCATACTCTGGGAAGTAGTCTTCAATTTTTGACTTCCCTGCCAAGACTTTTTCTGCTAGCATATCCTGTTTGTTCAAGAATAAGATGATAGAAATTGTCCGTAACCACCTAAAAAGGGGAAATAAACATACAAATTTCACATACTCGAGTAATATACTTCTAACATACAAGTTGCTAAGTTAAAAGAACACTACCATCTTCCTAAACATACATAGGATTTAGAATCGTTTGGTACACCAACATCCTAAGTCCACCTATAGTGATAAATACAGACCCAACCAGAAAATCCAAAGTCTGAAATAATCCCAAATCTAAAACTTTCTGTGCATTGAGACGGTGCGGAAAGGAAATCCCTATTGGTAATTTCACACTTTAGATTTTTAGGTTAGGGATGCTCAATCAGTAAACATAATGGAAATATTCTACTATCTGAAAAAGTCCAAAATCCAAAACACTTTGGGTCCCAAGTATTTTAGATATGAGATACTCGACCTGTAGTTAATTTAGCAGTCTGTCACTTTCTAATTCGCTAGGGATATAAATTTACTGATATCAAAGCTAAGATTTACCTACGCAATTAATACAGTTGGGGCTGGTTGAGGTGGCTCAAGCCTGTAATCCTCGCACTTTGGGAGCCCGAGGTAGGGGGATTGCCTGAGGCTCAAAGGTTCGAGACAAGCCTGAGCAAAAGTGAGACCCCGTCTCTCCTAAAAATAGAAAAACTGAGGCAAGAGGATCGTTTGAGCCCAGGAATTGGAGGCTGCTGTGAGCTATGACTCCACAGCACTCTACCCAGGGCGACAGCTTGAGACTGTTTAAAAAAAAAACACACACACACTTGGATTTTTGTGGTGTAATTTACCAATAACACACTAGATGAAGTTAAAGTGTTAATAACAGAACAATGCATGACTCAACTAATAGCTAATAACACAGAGCCTTTCTGCCTTCTTTGAACAGGTCCAAGGTTCTCCAAATTCGAAGCATGCTATTAATCAGATGTAGGTTCATTGCACTTTGTGTGACAAGCTAAAAGAAGGTGGCTCAGGTCCCATGAATGGGAAGTCTGAAAGGTTTCTGTTCTCATGTTTCATGAAATCGGAGGTGGGAAGTGGTTTAGAATGAGCACTGTGCATGTCAGCAGAGCCTGTGGGAATTTCATACATCAAAGGAGTATGAAGCTGACTGTCTATAGGGATCTTAATATAAATTAAAAATACAATCCATTTTCCCCTTAAATGGAAATAAGCTTAACTGTTTCTTCTTGTTATAAAATGTATAGTCTTTGCAAAACCAAATTGTCCATTATAGAAAAACATATAGAAAAAAATCAAATGTCATTACACTTAGAGACTTACTAGAATTGTTATGCTTTTATGCTAGGGTTTTCTTTTATCCTCCCCAATATTTATAAAAATAAAATCATGATTTTTTTTTTTTTTTTGAGACAGAGTCTCACTTTATCGCCCTCAGTAGATCACAGCAACCTCCAACTCCTGGGCTTAAACTATTCTCTTGCCTCCATACAGGCGCCCGCCATAAAGCCCGACTATTTTTTTTTTTTTTGTTATTGTTGTCATTATTGTTTTAGCAGACCCTGGTTGGGTTTGAACCCCCCAGCCCTGGTACATGTGGCTGGGGCACTAACCATTGAGCATGGGCACTGAGCCCAGATGTGGGTATTTTTAACAAAAGAAAATCTGCAATCCAGTGGTGGGACTAAATTTGTTATTTTTATAACCTGTTGTTCCAGATGCTTTCAAAAAGGTCCAGGGACTCCCTCAGCCTGTTGGTATTGTTATCCTCCCGAATCACCATGTTGTAGCTACTGCAGGCCGCAACGTAAATGATGGCGGTGACGTCTTAGTGGCAGGACAGAGAACAAGGGACCTTAATTAGACACAGTCATGGTGGGGTCATAGTACACACCCAGCACGGAATGACTCGACTCTGCAGCATGTGTGTGTGGGTGCAGCTGGTTGTTTAGTAACGAGGAGTCTCCCCAGAAGAGAAATGTAAATTAGGGCTGCTTCCGTTCTGTAGTCATGAGATTAACATCTAAGGAGGAAGCATAATAATCTTCTATAAAATGCTATGCTTTAGGTACTACTTAGGTTAGAAATTGTCTAATTAAAAACAGGTAAACATAGTGGCAGTAGGAGTGAGGGCTGGAATCCACCCCCTTTTCCCAAGGGAGTGTGAGAGTCACCATTAAAGCACTGGATCCATTTCCTCCTCTCGTCCCTCTGGCCGCCGACGTCAAACATGCTGTGGAAAAGCAACAGGGAGATGATCAGGGCTGGGGCAGTGATGCCTGTTTCGCTCTTCTCCTTTGCTGTCAGCAGGTTCCAGTCACATGTGGGTCTGAAGTGGGGCTCCAGCCACTGTCCAGCCTGCACCACTGCTGGCGTGACCTGGGGCCTGGGTGACTCTGCCTGTCCGTACCTCTGTCTCTCCTCTCTCCCCCCACAGGGGTTACAGCGGTGAGCCAGCATGAATAGAGAGGCTGGCAGTGTTCAGGGTCATACAGTGGGCGCTTAAAAATGCCACGATGCAGCAGCTTAAACCCTCTCCTGCTTAGACAGGTCTGAGTACAAGCTAAATTCCTGCCCGGGGCAGATCCTTCTTAGGACTTGTCCCAGCTCTCAGGATGTGATGTCTTGCCTCTCTTGGAGAACTGAGAAAGGGCCCTTGTTCCCTTGCCTACATCAACACCCCTCTTGGTCACCAGCCTCCTCTGCTCAGTGCACCAGTGGGCCTTTGTCACCTTCTGGATTCAGCTGGGACATTCACCAACCCAAGCCTCTTCCGGTCTCCCAGGCCGAGGCACACCCAGCTGTCCTCCGGTTTCCCAGCCTCACCTTGCAGTTCCCTGTGCCCCCCTTAGCCTAAGGCATTTCTCCCTTTGGAAGAATTTCCCTCTCTATTCACTCAAATGCCAGAACTTTCCAACTTCCTCAGGCTCTGAGACTCCTCTTTCCCCAAACTGAGTGTAGGTGCCTCAGGGCCACATACACTGTAAGTGATTGTCCTGGGAAAGGCTGCTAATGACACTACTAGATTGTCACCTGCATGCTTTGCCATTAGAACATGCAGGGCATGCAGAGGTAACACTTGTAAAAAAACACACACACAAGTTAGGGTCAAACTTGATTGCCAACAGTTCCACTGCCAGCAACTTGGCTATGATGTGGGCAAAAGTACAAATCTGGCCAACTCTGCACTGTGCACCCCTTGTCACATGTGGAGACCAGCCTGGTTTTATACAGGTTGTTCGTCCTGACAGTAGCACCATGAGGGGCTCTCAGGGATCCAGAAGTGGGCACCCATCACCTGCAGACTCGGACAGCACTCAGCACTGTGGGAGATTCAGAACCAGCAGAGGGCTCCAGGGCTCCTGCTGCAAGGACCTCGCCATTGACCTGCTGAACGTGTTGGAGCTGCCGCGACATCATGGGGTGCAGCTGCACAGTGGGTCTGCGGGGTCTGCACAGCGTCTAAGGCTCGGAGGACAGCATAAGCACAGGCACCTCCAAGGGAGGGCCGGGTGGAAGGACCCTGATGGCTGCCCGGCCTGGTGGGGTTGACTGCAGGTGGAGACACAGGGCCAGGCTGGAAGCTGTGACAGGGTGCACAGGAATGGCTCAGTCCCAGCTGTGCTCTAGGAGAGTAGGGTGGAATGGCTGAGCCAACACACAGTTCCCGCAGACCCCTGCTGAGAGTCTGGGACAGAGAAGGGCTGTGGCCACAGGGATAGAAAAGAGTGCACAGGGCACCAGCCTGTGAGGGGAGAATTAACTTATCACGAGGGAGAAAAATGAAGACAAAAAGAAGCTTGCCCAGTGGAGCCCGTGCCCTGGCAGCCCGTGCTATGACATCATCATAACTCATAACCCTGGAGACAACAGGATGTTGCTGGTTCCAGCTCTTACACTGTGAGTGTGAGCCTGAAAGGCCACAGGCTGGAAAGATGAATCTAATCAGATGCAGCTGTGTCTAACAAAAGGGCCATCAAATCCATGGCAGGGATGAAAACAGTTTTCTTTTTAGGTGTTCTCATTTATACATTAAGGAAGGTGGCTAAAAACTAGTATTTCAGCCCCTGCTAGAGCTCAAATTTCACGCTGGCCACCCTCTTCTGAAAGACAGGCACTGGGACCCCACACCTGCCACCTCACAGGCCCGGGCATGGCAACACTCACTGGAAGTTGACTTTGTCCACTTGGAATCGTGTCTCGAAAATTCCCGACGTCAGAACTCTGCATCTGAGGAGGTCCTGGGGCACGAGAGGGAAGCACACCAAGTCACGTTATTGTTCTCTCCACAGGGACGCCCGGGTCTAACTATAAGATCTGAAGTCTTGGCCTAGCACCACACTCACACCTGTGGTTGCAGTACTCTGGGAGATTAAGTGGGAGGATGCAGTGAGCTGTCATCACACTGCTGCACTCCAGATTGGCCAAACAGCAAGACCGCATTTCTTTTTTTTTTTTTTTTGCAATTTTTGGCTGAGGCCGGGTTTGAACCCACCACCTCCAGTATATGGGGCCAGTGCCCTACTCCTTGAGCCACAGTCGCCCCCCAAGACCGTATTTCTTAAAGAAAATCAAAATTTTCCAATAATGATACTTTCATTTTATTTTATTTTATTTTATTTTTTGAGACAGAGCCTCAAGCTGTCACCCTGGATAGAGTACCGTGGCATTACAGCTCACAGCAACCTCCAATTCCTGGGCTCAAGCGAGTCTCCTGCCTCCGCCTCCCAAGTAGCTGGGACCACAGGTACCTGCCACAACGCCCGGCCATTTTTTGGTTGCAGCCATGATTGTTGTTTGGCGGGCCCGGGCTGGATTCGAACCCGCCAGCTCAGGTGTACGTGGCTGGCGCCTTAACCCGTTGAGCCACAGGCGCCGAGCCGATACTTTCATTTTAAAGGAAACAATAATAATTAAAAGCTCAGACAAATGTTCTCCATTTCATCCTCCAGAGAGAACATGGTAAATGTATTGGCTTCATCCTTAAAGTCTTGATAATCATGGTTTGGTTTCTCTAAGACTTTTTTGGGTCATTTATGAAGGTATTTTACTGAGTGTTATGTACCTGACAACCAAATCACAGCACTTAGCATTCTGGAAGGAGAATCTCTGCAGCCACAGCAGGGCCTTCTGTTGGAGTTCACATGGTCTGGGTGCAAAACCAACAAGTCTTGCCTTTCCTTTCCCTTTCTTTTCCCTTTCTCTTTCTCTCCCCCTTCCTCCCCCTCCCTCCCTTCCTTTTTTTTTTTTGAGATTGAGTCTCACTCTGTCACCCTGAGTCAAGTGCTATGGCATCATCATAACTCAAATCAACCTCAAACTCTTGGGCTCAAGTAATCCTCCTGCCTCACTTCCAAGTAGCTGGGACCAAAGGCAGCCACCACATGCCTGTCTTGTTTTTCTATTTTTGAGTCTCAATCTTGCTCAGGTTGGTCTTAAACTCCTGAGCTCAGGCAATCTGGCTGTCTCAGCTTCCCAGAGTGCTGGGATTACAGGCGTGAGCCACCAAAGAAGCCTAGCTTCCTTGACATTTCTATTCTCTCTAAGATAAAAGATGAAGTGGCCCTCAGGGGACAAGAGAGTCAAACAGCCTCACAGTGCCACCACCTTAAGCACACGGGGCAGTTGTCAGGGTTCCCTGCAGCTACTCTGGAAGGGGGAATGGTCCTTCCACACTGGTAGAAGGACTTAGGGCAGACTTGAGGGATAGACTCAGATGTGGAAGCCTCAACTGCTCTGTCAGATGATTTTGAACTCTTAAAGTCAGCCTCAGGGAGAGACAAACCTGAGGGGAGAGCAAGCTTCAGACCTCCAGGCAGGGTGAGAAGAGAGGGCCCTCAGAGGGCATGGATGCTGGGTGAGTTTGGAGGGTTTGGTTTGAAAGGGGATCCTCTAACTTCCTTGGGGTTCATTAGCTCTAGAAGCACCTGGGGACCCCTGAACTGCATGATGCAGCTTCCCCTGGTCCCTCTCTGCCTCAACCCAAAAGAGAAGCTCCGGGACACATCTGGGAAGTTGGCTGTGATGTGGGGCCCCGTGTGGTGGAAGGGTGCAGTCTGTGAAGCTGAGAGGTCAGGCGGAGCCCTCCTGGTGACAGCTCAGGAGAGGAATCAGAGGCTCCCAGTCTGCAGATGATGTGCACGTCGGGAACTAGGCACTCACGAAGTGTTAGAACGCCAAGCAGAGGCGCTGGCTGCAGTGCAGCTCACACACATGCAGGCACAGCACAGATGGCCCTGATCCATTTTAAAATAATCATTACTTGAAACTGGGAATCAACCCTGAAAGCTGGGGCAGGCTCTGCCCCACGTACCTGGTCTGTGGGTGTGTAGTCCACCAGACTGACGCTGTCGATTCTTTCCAGGAAGCTGCAAAGAAAGCCGGCAGGATTGAGCCATGTCTCTGCCCTCTTTCCCCAAGGGCAGGAGGACACGTCAGTGGGACGCTGACACAGGACAGCAAGGACAGGCAGCAGGTTGATAAGCTGAGGGCAGTTCCCACTTCCTTTCTGAGTCCACCTCTGTCTAGAAAGCACAACCCCTGACCAAGGGACAGAGGGCGGCATGTGTTTTTTCTCCTTCCTCTCCACCTCTGTGGGGCAGGATGGGTGCTGCTCAGAAATGCAGAAGGGCTTAGTCTCCACTCTAGGATGAGCACCAGGAGGGTCAGTAAGAATGGGAGGGCCATGATCTTGGAGCTCCCATCAGACCCAGAGTCGTGTGAGTGTGAAGATGAGTGTGTGGGGTGCACCTGTGCGGCCTCTGACCATGATGTGTTCTGCAGACTGAAGGGAGGGAGAAGCCAGAGGAAAGGCGGACACCACATCAGCCTGCATAGGGCCACTGCCATCACAGCACCACCTACCTCCCAAGCTCGCCCAGCCCCGGCCCTGGTGCCCCTACTCCCCACAGGCTCCCCCACCCCGTGTTACTCTGTGCCCACCTGGTGCCTCTCCCCCTGCACGCCTCCGTCTTTTCTCTGTGCCCCTCTCAGGCCCCCCTCTGTCTTGTCTCTGTGCCCACCTGGTACATTCTGCATCCATGGTAATAAGTTATTATTTGTCTCTTTCACTAAAATGAAGGCTCACAGAGCAGGTCTCTGTCCTGCTGGCTGGGTGTTCCCAGCACCTAGTGCAGGGCCTGGCCCCAATACATACAGGTAGAATGAATCCATGTCCTCTGCCCCTGTCTCCCTACTCCAGACAGGGAGAGAGGGACCAGGAAGAGCTAGGGACGGGCTAACTGGTGACCAAAGGATACTTCTGGTGAAAGGTGGGCAGCAGAGCCTTCTGGAAGGAGGGAGAGGACAGGGAGGGAGGGGATCTGAATGGCCATGCTCTCTCGCTGGGGGTGTCTGAGTGGCACCTGTGGCCTGGGCTGGCAAGGCTCTAGCAGTGAGGACAGACTGGTGGGCAGGTGGGTCCTGCTGCTGGGCACGTGTACTCAGGCACCTGTGTTCATGAGTGTTCTGCGTGGTGGAGGGGTGTCCCCAACTCCACATGCTCTTGCGCCAGCCCCACAAAGGCTCCTGAGATGCTCAGCATGGATAAGAGGGAGGTGATGGGCCACAGCACATCATCCGGAAACTCGCCTCCGCACACTGGCAACTCTCAGCTGAAGGCACTTGATCGGCAGCAGGTGCAGGGCTGGCCGAGCGAACCCTCTGGATCACAGCGGGCCACAGGCTTCCTGGGAGAGAGGTGCCGCCCATGCTCAGCCCTAGAGACTGGGAGTAAATGCCCAAATGGTCTGGACAAACCCACTAAAATAAACCCTTTGTGAATTTCTCCACGTATTTCCTAGCCGCTGTCCCACAGTTTACTGCTGCTAGGAGCTTAAACCTCTCCCCTTTGTCATTTCTCCATAAATTTATGGTTCTTTTGTTACAAAGGTATGTGAGCTCTCCACTTGCACTGCTTCCTGGGTCTTCATTTCTCTTATAAAGGCACCTCTGCTCACGTGAAGAGAAGCCAGAGCAAGATTCTCCTTCTAAGTAGCTGGGACTCCAGGTGCCCATCATGGTGCCTGGCTAGTTTTTTTTATAAACATGTCGGGCACTTGTATAGTCCCAGCTACGTAGGAGGAGGATCACGTGAGCCTAGGAGTTTAAGGTTGCTGTGAGCTATGATTGCCACTGCACTCTATCCAGAGTGGCAGAGTGAGACTTTGTCTCAAAAAAAAAAAAAAGACATTAACTGTGTGTACATTTCCTTCTGCTGATCTGGCTCTCAAGGTTCTCCCCAAAGGGTCCAGCCACAGAACCCAGGTGGACAGTAGGAAGTGCTTTTTCCTACAGAGGCAAAGGGGGCCATTTTAAAATAGTTATATATCAATGGTGGAGGTCAGGGGCATTTCTTTTCACCCCATCAGTATGTGACTATTTAATGAACCATTTGGCTGAAGGCACAGTGAGACCACTGGATTCTTTATTTTTATTTTTATTTTCTGAAACAGAGCCTCAAACTGTCACCCTGGGTAGAGTGTCGTGGCATCACAACTCACAGCAACCTCCAACTCCTGGGCTTAAGTGATTCTCTTGCCTCAGCCTCCCAAGTATCTGGGACCATAGGCACCCGCCACAATGGCCGGCTATTTTTTGGTTGCAATTGTCACTGTTGTTTGGTGGGCCTGGGCTGGATTTGAACCTACCAGCTCTGGTGTATGTGGCTGGCGCCTTATCCTCTTCAGCTACAGGAGCTGAGCCAGAGACCACTGGACTGTTTTGGCCATCTTAACTTCTTCCTTTTCCAAAGCTGAAGACAGCTTTAGCTGGTAGCCTGAGATGAGGGCCTGGCCTTGGGGTTACATTTTGGCAGCCTCCATCCCTGTACCCTCAGTTTGGCAATGAGAGGTGTCCCCAGGGCAGGTAAGCCACAAGCAGAATACACCAAGGGACAGCAGTGGGTCTGCTCATTTAG
The DNA here is from genome assembly GCA_963573935.1 of Arctocebus calabarensis. NCBI lineage: Eukaryota > Metazoa > Chordata > Mammalia > Primates > Lorisidae > Arctocebus > Arctocebus calabarensis. Next base: position 25,657 of record CAUYON010162145.1, on the reverse strand, counting down.
GAATGGCCTTTCAGAGGGACCAGAGGTGGCGGGGCAGCCATGGCCTCAGGAATGAGGAAATTTCAATGCAGGCCACAGTGTTGTCTGCGACTGCCTGCCTGCCTGTCTCAGGAGGACCGAGGACAATGACGGGTTCATTCCACCTGTACTTACTGGGACCAGGCCCTGTGTTAGGTGCTGGGGACACCTGGACCAACAGGATGGAGAGCTGTCCCCTGGGCCTTGTATTTTAGTGGAAGAGACAAATAATAACGGGTCAAAGAATCGATGTAAAACATGCCAGGCTGTGACAGGGCCTTGTAGGACCAGAAGGCCAGGTGGCACAGAGATAGGCAGGGGGTCTTGCAAAGGGATCCTCAGGCCTTGGAGTTGGGAGAGGTGGGGAAGTGGCACTGTGGCGGGCACTGCCCACACTCAGGCAGGCCAAGTAGAGTCCTCTGGGGCTTCAGATGCTCCTGGTGAGAGACTGCAATATCTAGGAGCCTACCAGCTCCGGTGTATGTGGCTGGCGCCTTATCCTAGTGAACTGGGCCACCGAAAAGCAAAAGGGACTCTGAATGGCCAGTGGCCCCGATGGAAGTGGCCCTGCAAGGCCTGGGAGGTGTTTGCACACTGGAAGGCAGGTGAGTTGGCCAAGAGCGTGGAGCTGGGTTCTCAGGGGGACAAGCAGTGCTGGGAGTGACTGCCCTTGCCTGAGTGTGGGTGGAAACCACAGTGCCCTTGTGGTTCAGTGGTCTGGAATGTGGTGGGGTGGACAGCAACACAGAAGGGCATCCTGAGCTGCCAGTCATCTGGCAGGAGAGGAGCCAAAGACCTGGAATCTGTGACAAGGTCTGAGGAGATTCTGCTGTGGTTAGAAGGGAGATCCAGGTGCTGGCCTCACGCCACGTGTGCTGCAATGCTTCGTCCCCTGTTAAGAGGGGACACACGACACTGAGCATCAGACAGACTACCCAGCTCTGTGAGAAGAGCTGGGAGGGGCAGAAAACCAAATGCCAAACTCCACTACAGTTTAGGAAGTAACCAATTTAAAACAGGGTCCACATGTGGTGGAGAGAGGCAGCTGAATTTATTCAGATAGTAATGACTAGCTTGAGAAGAAAGAATGAAATGTGGTTAACAAAAGAAAAAATACATCTAAAGTTCCTTGATTAAAGAGCACCTTCCCGGCTCGGCGCCTGTGGCTCAGTGGGCTAAGGCGCCAACCACGTACACCTGAGCTAGCGGGTTCGAATCCAGCCTGGGCCCGCCAACCAACAATGACGGCTACAACCCAAACAAAAATAGCCGGGCGTTGTGGCGGGCACCTGTAGTCCCAGCTATTTGGGAGGCAGAGGCAGGAGACTCACTTGAGCCCAGGAATTGGAGGTTGCTGTGAGCTGTAATGCCATGACACTCTACCCAGGGCAACAGCTTGAGGCTCTGTCTCAAAAAAAAGCACCTTCCCAAGGAAGTGGTGGGTGAACCTTCTCCAATTCTAATAAAGGTAAATGATTCTGAGATGTGGACGACAACAGCACAGCGTCTAACCTCCGAGAGGGATAGTCAGCACTCCTTCCAGCTCTGATGCTTAGTCACCCAAGGGAGACCGAGGAGGCCCCAACATTTCCAAGAGCACCTTCTGAATTGTTGCTGATGCTGAGGGTATTCTGAGTTCATGGATTTGAAATTTGTGCAATGAAAATAAAATGCAAAAGTTCACCCCCAGAGTGTGAATGTGCCACCAATTTTTTAGAAGACTCTAAGGAATGAGGATAGAATGGCAGATTTCTGGCAGCCTCTGCCTTGATCTTTGAGTCATTGGCGTATCTCAAAGCACATCACGGTAGTACTTCAAACTTAGGCTCCTAAGAGTAGATGAATTTTAAAAGGATCTTCCAACTCACACACAGAATATTGCACACAGATATGTTTTAAAGGGTTAGAACACTGTTTCCTTAAATGTTCCACTGTATGCTAAGTAGAAACATCTAAGAATGCTTGCAGACTATTCACTAGAACACCAGATACACACTTGCAAAATAACACCAAATTGCAATTGCAAAATCGTCATTCACATTATAGACACTATAAAAAAGTATTTACAAAGCAATTTCCTTTCATTTTTTTTCATGATTTCCTGCCATAGCTGAGGATATGCACATTTGTAGAAGTGTTTTTATTGACATCATTTAGATCTCCCTTGTGTTTGATAATTGGCAAAAAGATAATTCATTCTTTACAACCCATCCTAAAATAACTAAAATATTAATAACTCAAAAGTCACAGAATTCTTATGGTCTTGGAGTTGATCACAAAGTAGGGACAAGGAGAATCATGAAAAGATGAAAACTATTCTATTAAATGACTTTATAATTAAACTACCAGATCTGAGAAAAAGTACTAACTCAATTTAATAAATGTATTTAAAACTACTACAAGAGTAAAAAATATAGCAAGTTGGAACTCTGTCAAGGCAAGTAAAAAACTTCACTTAGTGTGTTACTTAAACTTGATTCATGATAGTGATCTATAAGATATAGAAATACTGGTGGAGAACAATTCTTCATTTAGTGAGCAAGTACCAGGCAGTTATAACATGCAGCCAGATTACGATCTGTGCTCCTTAAAAAGGGGTCCCCACAGTGGGGCGCAGTGGCTCACACCTGTAATCCTAGCACTCTGGGAGGCCAAGGTGGAAGGATTCCTTAAGCTCAGGAGTTGGGAGACCAGCCTGAGCAAGAGTGAGACTCTGTCTCTACTAAAAACAGAAAAACTAGCCAGTGCCACTGGACGCAGTGGTGCATGCCTATAGTCCCAGCTACTTGGGAGGCTGAGACAGGAGGATTGCTTGAGTCCAGGAGTTCTGGGCTATAGTGTGCTATGCTGATCGGGTGTCTGCGCTAAGTTCAGCATCAAAATGGTGACCTCCTGGGAGTGGGAGGGACCACCAGGTTGCCTAAGATGGGGTGAACTGGCCCAGGTTGGAAATGGAGCAGGTGAAAACTCCTGTGCTGATTAGCAGTGGGATTGTGAATAGCCACTGCACTCAGTCTGGGCAACATAGCGAGACCACATCTCTAAATAAAAACAAACAAACAACCCACCCCCACCCCCCCAACTAGCCAGTGCCATGGCACGTGCCTGCAGTCCCAGCTACCTGGAAGGCTCAGGCGAGAGGCTCTCTTGAACCCAGGAATTCGAGGTTTCAGTGACTGTAATCATGCCACTGCACTTTCTATTTAGGATGACAGAGGGAGACCCTGTCTTAGAGAAAGAAAAAAAAAAAGGGAGTCCTCAGACCAGCAGCATATTAGAACTGCCTGCAGACCCATAAGATCAGAGTTTGTTGCTGAGCCGTGTCCCCAGGCGGCCAGTGATCAGCTGGGACTGTCATCACAGTTGTGTTACTCTAGGCTTCTCCACTTCCCGGCTCTACGTGTTCATCTGTTCACCTGGACAGTCACCTCTGATGACTGCTGTGCCTGCTCCTTTCCTTAGGGTAAAGCCCACACTTTAATCTGGCTGTGAGTCCTTTGCGACCCTTCCAATCTCGCTGTCCCTCTCTTTTATGTCACACAAACCTCCCTGTGGTGTTTGGCCTCTCAGACCCTGTGTCACTCCTGCCTTTCCCCCCCTTTTTTTTTGAAATTGGCAATTAAGCCCTGTTAGCTCTAAGAAGCCAATTCTAAATGTCATGGACGCAGCAATCTCTTTTCATGGTACTGACTGTTTTATGATTTGATTAGTATGGAAGGTTGAGTTATAAATTGACAGAATGGGCACTGACGTAACGTGTTCATCTTGATGACTAAAAGCACCTCTATATGCCTTGTCCATGTTTCTTTTTCTGTGTATGCCCTGTCTCCATGATTATATTAAGTATCATTTAAGAGAGAGCATGTTTTTTATCACTAGAAAAGAATTCCCACATAACCAGTGCCTGAGATACATTGGTCTAAACTTTTTATTGAGCTATCAGAACAAACAATGCACAACTATTGTTGTGACTTATTAGGGGGAAGAGAGGACGCAGAAACCCTGAAGAGCAGAGGCAAACATTTCATTCTGGACAAAAACTGTGAGGGAAAAGGTGCAGTGCCTCTGGAGGGTCGCACCTGGCTCTCTGGCTGGGTGTGGATTCTAGCAGTTGATTAAAAAAAAATCTCCCAGGGTCCTGCTCATCTGTTTAATGTTCACTGACATGTAGCTTTTTCCTAATACAACCAAAGGCCTTGAGGTTTGGGTTTTAGCTACAAAAATCCCCCCACCCCCACCCCAAGAAAGTTTGTGTATGGCTGAGGCAGGCTCCTCCCTTGTGCTTTTCAGTGTGAATGTCCGATTAACTCTGACACTGTGCTGGGTTAGTAAGGGTATCAGGTTGGTGCTTATTGCAGGTGGTGTTTTCCAAAACAAGGACAGCAGGGTGTGCACACAGTGTCAAGCCTCAGGTAGGCCTGGATCAGAGGCACTGCAGCCTTAGTGAGAAAGTTCTCCCAAAGCACAAGTTGTATCATTTGGGTTCCTGAACTGAAACTGACAGAAGAGGGACGTATCAATCCACTCTACTTTTTCTCCTTTCAATTCTAAACCCATGCTAGAAATTGTACATCTGAAGGCAGAAAAATTTAAGAAATATAAGTAAACTATGTGTGGAAGACTACTTCCCTACTGTGTCTGAGGTGGATCTTTTTATAAATTGTCTGTCTTTGGACTAGGAAGCTTCAACTGGAAGACAAATCTTGCTGCCACAAAGAAGCGGTTACAGTAAAGAAGTAATAGGGCTCCTAGAAAGGTGCAAGACAAAGCCATACTAACCAAGTGAAAGTTTAGGTGGTACGATTGAGGATGAGTTTGGAAAAATACCAGGCTTTCTGAACCAAAGCGACCTCCAAATTCTTTTTTAAGTCTTTTAAAGTAGGATGCACATTCATCAATGATATGCAGTTTAAAATGATTTATTTGAAAAACTGTGATTTACATCAGCATTTGCATTTCATCAAGTGCAAAACTGATGAAATTATTCAGGGGCTTTTACTGCTTCTGAAAATACTTATAACTCATAAAAAATGTACATTCATATAGTACACAATGAATGTATTTTAAGAAAGTTCAAGCATATACAAGCATTGTTAATTTCACAAAATATATTAATTTTGTTGGGAATATTTGCACTGTTAAAGGGTCCTCAGTTTGCCAAAGGACTCAACATAAAGCTGTTTCTTAGCTGTAATTATTTTTTTTCAAGTTTAAAGAGGGGTTAGATTGCACTATACTCACAGATGGCTGCCTCTGTGAGACCATGTGGGTGAGAAGAGCATGACATTCTAGAAAGGTGCTTTTGAGAGAAGATGCTGGGCAGACAACCAACAAACGTCCCTTAAAGCAGACTTCTGAACTGAACACTCAGTAAAAAAACAAGCATGAGGGTTTAGTCCGCAACTGCATACACCTGTTATTATTATTTTTTAAACATTCATTCACACTGGAAAACATAATGGCAAATACTTGGTTATGAAACTTTCAAAGAACTTAGAAAGATCCCTATAATTATTTTCTGAAACACGAATTCTTTTATAGAAATTTTCCAGTGAAGGAAAGGGGAAATTAACAAAAACAACAAACTTAGTTAACTTAGTTTTATGTACTTGCCAACGCAAACGTAAGTTGCAGTTTTTTAGGTTTTGAGGCTACACAGATGTGGTGGCTACATGCCTTACTTTTTAGCCAGGTAACACTGTCCTCCTGAGAAGACTGTTGGGGTACAGCTGGGCTCCCATCTTAACAGTCTCGCCTGTCTCTTTCCTTCCAACCCTACCTTTTTCCTTCTTCCCAGATTTCCAGCTGGCTGGCTGGATATTTAAGTTGTTTGCATAGCTAAGTAAAACATTCCAAATTATATTTTCAAGGGTTTTAAAGAGATGCTACTTTCAAACAAATTAACATACGCAAATAACTAGAACTTAAAATGTAGTTCTATTTCTATTTTTGGTTGTAAAAAACAAAACCTATGTGCACAGTCCCAAGGGTTTCCCCAAACTAATCAACAGTTCTTTGGCAACGTTAGACTAACATGACTGCCGTGGTAATTAACATACTTTACAAGTAGTCTAATTAAAGTGTTGAAATAGGAAAATAACTAGAAATATGCTAGATAAGTTTGTATGAAAGACACTGTCAAATGTTACACCGTCTAAGTCTCTTCAGCAATTTCTTTTAGTAAGTGGAAAATATAAATGAACAAAATTATTTTTTCTAATATATAAAATTAGTGGCATTTACCCCCTCTAGTTACACAAAGACAATTATCACATGAAAAACTTACAGAAGCAGAGAGTATTATGCAAAAATGTCTTAGGGTAATTTTAATATATTATGATCAGATTTCATATAAGTTATGAGAACAAATGAGGTCTTTGATAGCAAAAACTAAAATCACCCAAAGGATATAAAGAAATAGTACTGCCCACTGAATAAGGTGAATATAGCCGTGTAACAAAACTATTGTAAAAAATTATTTCCGTCTTCAACGTTACACACCACCTGTCATTCTAAATATTATCAATCACACTAAATTAAAACCCCCTACCACCTTCAATTCGATAATTCTGGGCAGAAAAATGAATACACTGGAATCGACCAAATTTTTGATAAAGATTCATATGCGGCAAATTAACTAGTTCTGTTAAAAGGCAGCTATAAAAATACACATCACCACAAGCTCTACAGAACTTTAAAGTCCAGTCCAGAGTGGATAAAGGCTGGGCTTTCTTAATCTGGAGAGGGCTGTAAACCCCACAGGTAGAAGGGCTTGTCAGCACTCTGGCAAGTGCAGTTTCAGGAGGATATGGTGGCTCTCTAATACACAGAGCGTTTCACACGGTGCATACGTCTAGAAACCTCAGAGCGGGTCCTGCAGTCACACCTGATCCCGTAGGCGGGCCAGTCTCTGGGACAGCTCGTCCTGCTCCGCCGAGGCCACGCTGGTGCCCACGGAGCCGGTCTGCCCCTGCGGCAGCTCCATGTTGAGGTCGAGGCCCGCCTCGTCTGCCATTTCCTGGAGCAGCATATCCACTTGGTTCTGGGGAGTGGTCAGCGTCGTGGTGCTGCTCATCGTGTCTTCCATCTGCTGCGTCTGGACATCCAGCGTCTCAAACTGGTGCTCGAATTTGTCCATCAAAGCAGAAATCTTCTCCAGGTTCATGGTTTTCAATGTCGCATCCATCGACTTCACCACACCAGCCATCGACTTCGTCACCTTGCCCATGGTCACCGCCGTCTGGACTCGAGCAGCCACGGCATCGACCCGCGCACTCATTCTCAGGAAATTCACCGCCTGGTTCTTCTGGCGGATGGCATTTTCGGCGTGTATTCTCGCAACTTCCATGTTGCCCTTCTGGATGGCCTTTTTAATTTTGGCCTTTTCAGCTTTTTCCTCCTTATCGCATTTTTTGGCGCTTCTGGCCAGTTCTTTGGCCGCGAACTTTAGGTTGAACAGGTGTTTCTCCATGTTGGACATTCTTGGCGGCTCCTTGTGGTGGGCGGTCAGGGCCCGGACGCGCGGGGCGAGGACACGACAAGGCAGGTCCGCTCCCGGCCGTCGCTCCTTTGTTTTGATCCCACTTCCTGTTTCTGCGGCGCGGCGCAGGCGGTGACGTCAGAGCTGGGCGCCGGGGCGGGGCCTGCGGACGGGCCGACTGGGCTGGGCGCGACCTGCAGACGCGCTTTCTGCCCACACTCCGGTCTTTCGAGTGGTCAGCGCAGTAAGCACATCCACGGAGAGGAGAAGGAGTGGTCTAGTCCGGGCGGCGGGCTGTGTGAGGGCGCGGCCGACCCCGACCCCGGCCCCGGCCCCGCGAGGCCTGCGGGCGGCCCGCGGTCAGCTCTAGTCTCAGACCGCACAGCAGCGCCGGGGCTAACCTGCGCCCCCCCCCCGTGACCTGCGGACCCCCCTGTGACCTGCGGGCCCCCCCGGTGACCTGCAGACCCCCCTGCGGCTGCAGTTCACACTGCTGTCCGAGTCCTTGTGCAGGCGGGGACGCCTGGTCCGGCTTTGGTGAGTTGCCGGCACTTCCCTTTGAAAATCACCTGCGGCTTAGTAATAAAAAGACGCAACTTTGAGACACCATTCCAGCTTTTGGGTGTCCTATAAATAGCGGCAGAACGTTAAATTTGGCAGGCTCGGCCGTCACGTTAAGTCGCGCAGGCAGAACACCGCCAGGCGCTGAGACTCGCGCCCACGGACACCTTCAAAGCTGTCACTGCGGATCACGCCCTGTACAAACGCACTGCTGCAGTTTCTTTCTTCAGAAAGATTCCTCTGACCCAGCAATAACAAAAGACAAGATTCAGTCTGTCCTGATGAGTTAGGTTGACGCGAACCTTGTGAGCTAATTGTTTAAACACGGTTGGTCCCAGAGTCTCCCGCCTCTCAGTCTGTCACCACAGGTCTCTGTGGGGCGCCACACCATCTTCTGAAGACAAAGCCCTGTCTTCGTCCCACCCTTGAGCTGGAGGCGAAACTCCTACGCAGCACTCCCTTCTCTAGTTCCCCTCTGCCAATCAAACCATGTAAGCTGGGCATTAATTTTGTCATTTCCCGTGCAAAGAATGAAGCGGTGCACCTCCCTTTGTGTTTCTTGGATTTGCTGTCTCTGCATCTCTGCCTGTTGAGATCCTGCCCATCCTTTAAAAGCTGCCTTGGCATGAAGGCTTGTCAGGAGCCCCTCCACTGTGCTGAGGGCACTGCCTGGCATGGGGTCTGTGTATACTATTCTAATATTAATTACTTTTTCTAAAAATGGAATATATAAAATAAAAAGGGGAGAAATTTGTTTGAAGTAGGGGGTAAATGACCCAAGCCCCTCTCTTCTCTGCTCACCCCCATTCTACTCTCTCCCTTTTGAGGGGGGGTGTCCTGGCTTTTCGTACAGTTTGCAAACCAGCTCCTGGTCCATGGTTCCATGTCAGGCTCCACAATTTTCTCTCTTTCTCTCTCTTTCAGTCTCTGTTGCCTTGGGTAGAATGCTGTGGTGTCATAGTTCACAGCAACTTCAAACTCCCCTTGGGCTCACGCAATCCTCCTGCCCCAAGTCTTTGGAGTAGCTGAGACTACAGGCACCTGCCATGATACTTGGCTAGTTTTTCTATTGTTAGTGGAGACAGGGGTCTTGGTCTTGCTCAGGCTGGTCTTAAACTCTTGAGGTCAAGCAGTTCACCTGCCTAGGCCTCCCAGAGTGCTATGATTACAAGCATCCACAGTTTTCTTTATAATAATTTCTAATTCAGTGAGATGGTTGGGAATATAATCACAAGAAACTCTGAAAGACGATGACAATGACAACCAAGTATTGCTCTGCATACTTTATATGAATTGACTCACTCCAGCCCTCCAAGACCTAGGAGTAGACAGCATCCTAGTTCACGGGTTAGGAAACTGTAGCACAAAGCTAACAATCTGCCTGAGACCACAGATCTGGTGAGATTAGAAATGGGATTCCATGGATATATTGGGACCAGCAATGAAAGAATCTGATAAAGACAATCTGATAAAGAAAGTTAACAAGAATAAAAGAACGGTCATTTAGCCTAAAGAAATAAGTTGAGTTAGCAGCTGTTCTGCTGAGAAGGTGGAGGGCTTCAAGGTTACCAGGAATTTCTAAACTTTGAAAGAAGTTTTCCTGCAGCTGCTCTCATTGGATGATGGCAGGTCTCCTCTCTGGCTGGACAACATCTGGAGACTGGACAGGCTACATCCCTGGGGGTGTGCAGAAGAGAAGGTAGCCCTTGTCCTCAGCAGCTCTCCACAAGCATCCGTCCTAAGCCCTGCTCTCTTTGTCTGTTAGTCCCCTCAGCCATTCCTACAGCACTCAACAGGATCCGTAGCTAACAACTTTCACATTTCCAGAGCAAATTCTGCTTCTGCGCTCCAGACTCTTATGCCCAGCTATCTCCTTGGCACAGGGTAATTTGTGGTGCAAGACGGTTTAGCAACTCCTCAAAGTGGCTGCACTCAGTCTTCCCCCAGTCTGCTCCTCCCTACTCACTAAAGGGTGTTCAAGTCAGATTCTTAGGGATTGTTCCTGACCACTTCTGTAGCCTAGATCTACGTCTAACCCAACTCTGAATTTTTTGTTTTTATCCTGTTGAAGGTGATAACCTTCAGGTCTGTTTCAGACTGGTAAGTTCTCTTTTTTGTGTATTCAGCAAAAAGGCAATTATTTTGGGATTATTGTCAAAGGAGATTTTGATCCTATGACAATTCTGATTGTACCTGAGAACCTTCTGGACCAGGCAAGAAAATAAGGATATTCAGTTTATAATCACTGAATAGTGATTAGTAGGAAGAGTTGCAACTTTTGCAGTAACATTATGACCTTACAAGACCAGAGCCAAGCAAACAAATTTTTCTTATTAAAAAGAAAGAAAATTTTAATATAGTCAAACCAATTAATTATTATTACTAACTCAGCTACCCGGGCTGGAACATAGTGGCATGGTCCATAGCTCACTGTAACTTGGAATTCGTTGGCTCAAGCCATATTCTGCCTCAGTTTTTTGAGAGGGACTACAGGTATGTGCCACCACACCTAGCTAATTCTTAATTTTTTTGTAGAGATGAGGTCTTGCTGTGTTGCTCAGGCTGGTTTTGAACTCCCACCTTGGTCTCCCAAAGTGCTGGGATTATAGGCATAAGCCACCATGCCTGGCCCAGTTAATTATTTTTATCATGAAATGGGAAAGACAAATATGCTACAATTTGGCACATCTTGCCTACTCAAGTGGTTACACTTGAGATAATTCAGCATGACTATGATTTGATTTTTTTTGGAAAAGAATCCTTTGCCTAAAGACAAAAAAAAAAAAAAAAAAAAGGAATGAAAGATACAAAAACTGTATTATGTACGTTAAAATATGCCTAGATTCTTATAGGCATGTTTCTAGTGGTTTTAAAATGTTATACCTCAAATTCTCTATCATTGTTCTTCTTCACTTATCACAATTTTTATTTCTGCAAAAATTTGTGTTTATTTGCTCAGTAGCAGTCTTTCCCATTACACCTGGCATGGTGACATTTTAGTTTACTACAGATGCCTGGTACTATTCAACCTCTGGAACATGACAGATGCTCAGTAATTTCTGTTGACTGTGTGACTATGAACACAGCTGAAGGAAATGGCACTGGACACATACTCACTTGGCAACCATTTTAAGGAATTTGTGACATCTCTATATTATAGGTGTTATATATATATATAATACATGCGTACGTATATAATTTTTACTTTATATCACCTTTTTATTTAGGAACAATGCTGTATTCAAAACTTTGAGACTCCGTAAACCTTGGGATATTGCAAGTTCACCCTCAATTATGCTAACATGATGTTTACAAATGAAAACAAGAAAGAGAAGAAAATAGAAAAGTAGTATATAAACAGAATTCCGCATTGCTCCATATGCAGTTTACTTTTGAGATAGAGTTTCACTTTGTTATCCTGGGTACAGTGTCTTAGGTTCATAGCTCACAGCAACCTCAAACTCCTGGGTTCAAGCAATTCACTTGCCTCAGCCTCCTGAGTAGCTGGGACTACAGGCGACTGCCACAATGCCTGGCTATTTTTTAGAGACGGGGGTCTTGCTCTTGCTCAGGCTGGTCTTGAACTTGTGAGCTCAAGCAATTCATCTGTCTCAGCCTCCCAGAGTGCTAGGATTAAACACACGAGCCCCCGAACCTGGCCCTCTCTGTATGCAGTTTAAATGCACAGGTTATTATTCCTCTTGGTGACGCTAGTGAACTAATATGGTTGTAGGAAAGCCATATTCCATGTGTCCTGAGACTTTAATTTGGCATCTACTATTGTACCAATATAAAGAGTTCTCTACACTGAAAAACTTATTTGATGACAAGCTGAAAATGAAATCTGAACACTCATGTCCCTCTAAAGACAGTACAGAATTTCTTCTGCCACTGAGTACTGCCATCTTGCCCTGGGAGTTCACATGAGGTGGGCTTCAGAATCATTAGGAAAACAAAAATCCAATGGTAGTAATTTTCTTCCCCTCCCCCCTTTATTTTTTTATTTTAACAGAGTCTCACACTGTTACTCAGGCTGGAGTGCAGTGGTGTCATCATAGCTTACAGCAACCTCAAACTCCTGGGCTGAAATGATCCTCCTGCTTCAGCCTTCCAGTAGCTGGGACTACAGATGCCTCCACCACAACACCCAGTTTTTCTTTTAGTAGAGACAGGGTCTTGCTCTTGCTCAGGCTGGTCTTGAACTCTTGAGCTCAAGCAATCCACCCTACTGGGCTTCCTAGAGGGCGAGGATTACAGGCGTGAGGCAGCGTGCCCGGCCTCGAGTGACTTTGTGACTGCAACCCTGAAACTGGAGGGACAGCACCATGCTCAGCCTCACATGTGCAGATTGTTCTCAAGTAACTTGTAGTTATTAACCTGAACATTAGAATTACAACCCATAAGTTAAAAATAGTTCATGGGCAAACTGGCCAGTCCATTTTGTTGCACATTAAAACCTTCTCTTGTCCTCCTCCAGGAGGACCTTCTGACATGAGAAGCTGGGAACTGCTTTTCTGGGCTGATGTGGGCTGAGTGTTGGCAGGTGTTGGGACAATAGGACTTGTCATCATCATATGTATGTGTAGCTAACTCACACCTTCACTGATGCTGTATCTGATCTGCCTTGAGACCCAGCTTTTACTTAGAATTGAGTCTCAGGTGGGTTAAGGTTGAGGAAGACAAGTGATTTAAAATAGCCTAGGTTACAGACTAGAGAGTGTTGGTTCCTGCAGCCATGTACTCCCAAAACTGTTAAAAACCCATTCAATTCTTGTCTACTCCACACTATATATGACAGACAGGCTCACTGGGCATCAGTGCTCATGGAAGGCTAATCTTGGCCATTTGTTTTAGTCAAGGAAGAGCTGCAATTAGGCTTATGGGCCAATAAAGATTTTATTAGCTTTAAGCTAGTATCTTTAGTTAGAAATCAAATATACTGTAACTCAGTGAGTCTTACTAGCACTAATCTATTTTTAATACCTCTTGAGAATGTAAAACATCCCCCAAGGTCTCTCATCACTTCTGGACTTCTATGGTTTACCTTTAAGGCACTTGGTTTCTTTTGAAACAGCCAACACTTGTGGTTGAAAGGAGGCCAAGGGTAAATATTTTTCAAAGAAATGCTAAATTTTAAAGGATTTTGACCTAAGTCATTAGATACAGGCTTTCTGAACTAAAATATACTGAGTATATCTGCTTCTCTGATGGCACTGGGCTAGAATCTTCCAGCCCATGCCTATTCCACACGTATTTCCCAAGTTCTGGGTTGGAGGCTGAGAGAATGAATGGGACAGGTAATCTGCAAGCCTGATGCATGAGTCATGTCCCCTAAGGTGGGGATTCCTCTTCCCCAGCATTGCTCCTCAGCTGAGGCATAGAGACACCAGGGGTGCTCTGAGTGCTGCCCGCCTTCCAGCAGGTGCTTCTTTCAATAGCCATGATTACCCATTCCTACATATAATAAATCATAGCCAAGACTAACATCTGGCAAAAAATACTTAATAGCAGATCTGAGCATATTTGCAGGAGAAAGTGTGTTTTTAGAGAATTTTAGAGGTTAAAAGAGATTTGAAAGCTAATTGAATTTCAGGTTATACAAATAGGTGAAACTTTGCAATTTCCTTAATGTCACTTACATGAACTAAGATAAGGAAAAAAAGGACAGAGTGCATTAAATCTGACTCCTGCTGACTGGCCATCGGGCAGGTCCCCTCTCCTGTGCAGCTGTCCATGACTGGTACTTGTCACGACACCTCTGCGAACAGGTCCCCCGGCCTCCCTGGAGCCCTACAGGGAAGGGCATTAAGTAGGAGATGCACATGGTTAACACAGGGTAGAGAAAAGGAGCTTTGAGGACCACTAGATAAAGAGTGGGAGAGTGTGTCCAAGAGACCGAATCTATAGCTTTGCATCATGTTTCAAAGGAGGAACTGGAGTGAGAAACTGACCCTCAATCTGTATTCACCTCATACTGAGTTTCTTATTTTAAAAGAGATCCAGGATATCACCAAACATGTTATATTGAAGTTAATAAAAAACTTTTGGCAAAATGATCTGCTAAATTTTGTCTATCTTAGAAGATAGATTTAATCAGTGACTTTCTTAGAAGAAAGTCATGGCAATGCCTGCCTCAAGTAGCTGGACCAAGCAATCTTTCATTCCTTCTCTGCAGAAATGATGCATAATGCTACATTTTTATTAATATCGAGTAGTGTGATAAACAAGGCATCCCAAGCACTTAATTGCTATCATACAAATAAAACTATCAGTGAATCCTATGTATTCAGATTTCCTTAAGTTGATGTAATAGAATAAAGCTGGGCCGGGTGTGGTGGCTCACACCTGCAATCCCAGAACTCTGGGAGGCTGAGGTGGGTGGGTTGCTGGAGTTCACGAGTTCAAGACTAGCCTGAGCAAATGCGAGCCTTGTCTATACTTAAAACAGAAAAACTAGCCTGGCATCGTGGCGGGAGGCTGAGGCAGAAGAATCACTTGAACCCAGGAGTTTGAGGTTGTTGTGAACTATGATGCCATGGGACTCTCCCCAGGGCATGGAGTTAAGACTTCCTGAAAACAAAACAAAACAAAACAAACCCTCCCCCCAAAAGAATGAAGCTTATTTTTCAAAGGTAGCTTTTTGTTTGCTTCATGGATCCTAGTTATTATGTATCAGCGGAGTGTGGTGCAATGAAGACATTTAATTACAACTACTGAAACACACACTGCCCCATTCTATTTTAGAAGTTTCAGTTACATTTCTTGATTGTGTGAGCATATTCTCACTGTCTGTTGGGAGGCAAGTTCTTATGTAATATATGTTTACAGCTTTCGGTTTTCTCTGAGATGGTGTGCTGTGCCCTGCATAAGTCCTTCATTTCCGCTGCATGGCTGAATCCTCTTCCAGGGTATAAGTGCACTTCATTTTGTTTATCCACACATCCAGTTGATGACACAGGGTTGTGTCCAGGTTTTGGCTATTATGAATAATGCTGCTGTGAGAAGACATTATGCCTTCAACTATCTGAGCTTTATAAAAAATTAATTTTGGGCTTGGTGCCTGTAGCTCAGTGGTTGGGGCACCAGCCACATACACTGGAGCTGAAAGGTTTGAAACCAGCCCAGGCCTGCCAAACAACAATGACAACTACAACCAAAAAATAGCTGGGTGTTGTGGTGGGCGCCTGTAGTCCCAGCTACTTGGGAGGCTGAGGCAAGAGAATCACTTAAGCCCAAGAGTTGAAGTTGCTGTGAGGTGTGACACCACAACACTCTACCAAGGGCAACATAGTGAGACTCTATCTCAAAAAAAACAAAACAAAACACTAATTTTGTATACAATAGAATGGTGGTCTATGAATGGTAGCAAAACCAGGAAGAGTTATAATATAAAAATTCATTCATTTAATGCATTTTTTGACCACCACCTATGTGCCAGGCGTTGTTCCGGTTGAGTGGTAAGTAGTCATTTCCCGTGAGCAGCCTGTAAGAAGCACAGTAACCCGTTCACAATGAGGAGTCTACAGAGCTTGGTCCGAGGCGTTATTCACCGATGTTATCTGGTTGTGCAGGGAATGTTATCTGGGGGGAAGCAGGGAGGCCTCCACAGCATCTCTCTGTCAGGCACTGTGTGGAAAACGACTCCAAAACCAGTGAAAATAACTTCTTAGAATCTGCCTGCCAATTTCCACCAAGAATTTTTTTAATAGAGATTTTAAGCCACACTTTCAGTATGGCAACTGTTTTGAATCGGCCTTTATAACATATGGCCGAAAGCCATTTGTGGAACTGCCACTGTTTCCCAAAGTGGCCACGCCATTCTACATTATCAACAGCAGTATGTGAGGGTGCCAATTTCTTCACATCTTCACCAACACTTGTTTTTACATGACTTTTTTAGTGCAGTGATACTGGTAAGAATGAAGCAGAATGTCCTGTGGGCTTGCCTTGCATTTTCCTAATGGATAAAGCGTCTTTTCATAAGCTTATTGGCAACATATTTATATATTTTATTGGGAAACTCTATTCAGATCCTTTGATGCTTTAAAATTAGTTTATCTTTTTATTATTGAGTTGTATGAATTCTTTACATATTTGGGATATAAGCTATTTGTGAGATACATGAGTTCAAATTATTTTTTGCCTCCTTTGAACTATCTTTTCACTTTCTTTCTTTCTTTTTTTTTTTTTGAGACAGAGCCTCAAGCTGTCACCCTGGTTAGAGTGCTGTGGCATCACAGCTCACAGCAACCTCCAATTCCTGGGCTCAAGTAGCTGGGACTATAGGTGCCTGCCACAACGCCCGGCCATTTTTTGGTTGCAGCCGTCATTGTTGTTTGGCGGGCCCGGGCTGGATTTGAACCCACCAGCTCAGGTTTACTTGGCTGGCGCCTTAGCCTGTTGAGCCACAGGCGCGGAGCCTCTTTTCACTTTCTTGAGCCATGAGGCCCTCTATTAAAAAGAAAAAAACCAAACTAAAAATAGCTAACTTGGCTTTCTTTTGAAAACCAGGTTCAAGATATGAATTGGAGGGAAACTGAAAGTTGATGAAAGCCAGTGGGTGCCCTTGAGATGACCCACTTCTTCAGAAGCACAGGCCTCATTCACTTTCCTAATTTAGCCTCTGGCAGTACATATATCCATCTGATGCTCACCAAATGCTTGTTGAACTGTTAATCTGAATAGTCTCTCATAATCTTTAGGTTTAAAATTTGAAATCCTGGATAATCAAGTCTGGTATCATGCACTATTATGTAATCTTATGTGCCTTTATTTCTTCCCCTGCAAATGGAAATAATGAACTCTTAGAAGTAATTACTAGGTTAACAGACAATGTGCAGAGATGGTGCCCCCACATGGTAGGTTCCAGTAAATACCAGCCATCCTGTAGCTACACTTTGAAGCTAAGAAATACAGAACACACGTCTTAAATAATTCCACAACTGTACACTTTATTAACAGCAGAACAGCACTTACTGGTTTTTCCACTGAGTTCCCTGGGCTCCTTGGAAGTGTTCCAAAGAATTTAGCTAACACTTGAAAGAAGTGTAATCAAAACTCTCACTAACTTAAAGGTCTTGGCTTGGCGCCTGTGGCTCAGCGGGCTAAGGCGCCAGCCACGTACACCTGAGCTGGCAGGTTCGAATCTAGCCCGGGCCCGCCAAACAACAATGACGGCTGCAACCAAAAAATGGCTGGGCGTTGTGGCAGGCGCCTGTAGTCCCAGCTACTTGGGAGGCTGAGGCAAGAGACTCACTTGAGCCCAGGAATTGGAGGTTGCTGTGAGCTGTAATGCCACAGCACTCTAACCAGGGTGACAGCTTGTTGCTATTTATAAAAAAAAAAAAAAAAAAAAAAAAAAAAGAAACTTAAAGGTCTTAAGAGCCATACTGTAATTCATGAGGTTCCACCAATTTACTAAACTGTGCCAATGTACTAATCTGTACCTTGTTTTTCTGTAGACTTCTCGTCACATCTACACATGTGCATTTTTCTTTCTTCCTCTTAATTTTATTATGAACAATATCAATCATAAAACATTTGAAATAATTTTATAGTGAATACCTGAACACCCACTACCTAGATTTGCCTATTTTACTGCACTGTTAAAAATCACAGATCTAGCCATCCATCAATCCATTTTGATGCTTTCAGAGACAGTAAAGACAGTATGCTTTCCACTGTCTAAGAATCAACAATCTCACTTTTTCTTTCAATATAAAATATATGGCCAATAAAAGATAAGTCATAAGTGTCCATATGCTAGATTTTGACACACATCTGTTGTCTACCCCTGTAATTCAAATACCTATCAATATATTATAAACATACATTCAACTTCTTGCAAATGTGTTACTGTTTGGAAGGTGCTGGCAATATTTTTCAGATGAGGGAGCCCCTGCTGGGCAGTGTGACCCTATGAGTGAGCCTGAGAGGCGAGAGAGTGTGCATCCTGTTTCATCTGAGGCCTGGGGCTCACCTGTGGGTCCTGTTACATCCTCAAGGGGAAGACTAGCCCTGCCCAGTGCTATTAACACCATGCTTATCTGATTTGCCCTTGTGTTAGGGAATATAAAGAGTTGTTAGACTGTTAGGAGTTCAACTTGGAAGAAAATTTCTTATAATTCTCCTTTTTACATTTCTGCATAATTTAACATCTAACCACTTTAGGATATTTCCAACTTCCCCTTCCCAACCACCTCTTCTCTGGCAGGAATAAGCAGGATGTTGAGCCTAGTGAAAGACTCAACTTGTCATCCATGACCACTGAATTTCAATTTTGTTTTTGTCAAAATAGCCATAGAGACAGTCTGGTTTACTTATGATAAGTAAATACTATAAGTATAAATATATAAAATAAATGTTCTAATAAATACCACTTTGTTTTTGCTTTTTTTTGTGAAACAGAGTCTCACTTTGTCGCCCCTGGTAGAGTGCTGTGGCATCACAGCTCACAGCAACCTCAGACTACTGGGCTCAAGTGATTCCCTTGCCTCCGTCTCCCCAGTAGCTGGGTCTACAGGCACCTTCCATGACATCTGGCTGTTTTTGGAGACGGGGTCTCACTCTAGCTCTGGCTGGTCTCCAACTTGTGAGCTCAGGTGATCCGTCTACCTCGGATTCCCAGAGTATTGGGATTACAGGCGTGAGCTACCATGCCCAGCCTATAAATACCACTTTGGTTTGATAGATGTATTTCTACCACTTTGGTTTGACATTTCAATAAAGTCACACTTTGCTTTGGTGTTCTGCTGCCACAAAGCTTGAAAACTAGTCCTAGTTTTTAAACTGAGCACCTTGGAATGTGTGTCTCTTGGCGCTGCCAGAGGGTCGGCATGGAGACTGCTCTTCACCTGCTAAGGCCAGCAGCCTCCCCTCGCCTCTTCCTGGCTGGATTCCACACTGGTGCTAGAAAAATACAGCTCTAAGTTATCACAAACATGTCCTTTTGTCTTATTTTTTTATACATGGTTTGGAGGTCCCAATCCTCACAGCCTTCACCACAAATCTAGTAACACACAGGGTGAGTGGTAGATGCCAGAATCTCTCAGCAATGCTGGGAGAGGCCAGGGCCAATGCTCCACTCTGCTTCAAGTGTCAGAGGGTTAAATTAGACAATAAAGGGCAATTCACTGGAATTCTCCATTCATGGGGAGTAGTTTTTTTGAGGTATTTTAAAACAGTTTTTAAATTTGTGGTTAAGTCTGGTAAAAAAATTTATTTGTGATGTCTCTGGACAGGAGTTTCCAAAGGAGGATAAAGAGTGAGTGACGGGGCCAAGGGACATGAAGAAATCTGGTTTACCTTCCCTGCCACTATATTTTACTCTTCACAGTTAAAAAAAAATATTATAGTTGGGCATGGTGGCTCACGCCTGTAATTCCAGCATTCTGGGAGGCCGAGGCGGGTGGATTGCCTGAGCTCACTGGTTCCAGACCAGCCCCAGCAAAATGCAAGACCCCCCCATCTCTACTAAAAATAGAAAAACTGAGGCAAGAGGATCGCTTGAGCCCAAGAGGTGGAGGTTGCTGTGTGCTCTGATGATACCACGGCACTCTACCCAGGGTGACAGCTTAAGATTCTATCTCAAAAAAAAAAAAAGGATTATTATATAGCCCATAAATAGGAATATTTATAATTTTGCAGATCTGGAAAATACACCTGAAAATAAATGTGGCTAGATATGAAGATCAGAGTGAGCTAGGAAGAGCATGCATGTGCATCCAGACAGTTGCTACGTACTTGAAGAATTCAACAATAGGCATATGGTAATAGGCATATTTTCACACTATATTTTCTTTTATTTTAAAATAACATGCAAAAATAATCAACTTTGAAGCTGAAACTTTGTTTATAATAGTAATTTCCAGATTGTCCTGACAGCTTATTCTCAGACTTGGATCCAAATCGGTGCCTAAGAGGGTCATCGAGGTTACAAAAACTCCTAAAAGGCGATGGTGATGAAGAAGGCGCTAAGGAGCTTTCACCCCCAAATATGACTACTTGGTATAAAGAATACTTTGAATTAAATGTCACTGAAGCTCAGAAAGCATTTGGAAGAGGCTTTCCCTCTCTCTACATAAAAGCAGATGGACCTGATCAGGGGATGGAGGGTGGCAGCAGACCAGGCCCAAATCATTTACAACCTATAATCCCTGACTCTCGGGTACATTTACACATAAGTCTATTTCCCCATCTATTCATCCTCCCCAGCTACCACTTGCTGCCCCTGTATGCCATATTCTCCCCCTTCCATTTTTTTTAATTTTTAATTTTTTTTAAATTTCAGATTATTATGAGGGTATAAATGATCAGGTCACAATGTTTGCATTTGTTAGGTAGGGTGCCGCGCACCCTACACTGTGCCCATTAGGCAGGAGCACATCAACCCTCTCCTGCCCCTCTGCTGCTTCCCTCTTGCCCAATTAAATTGAGGTTTTCTCTTGTGTGGCTTCACATTAGTATTGAGTACATTGGATACTTGCTTTTCCATTGTTGTGATACTTTACTAAGAAGAAAGTGTTTCAGCTCCATCCAGGTCCCCCTCCTTCTAAAAGTCATCTGGGTTGTCACTCTGTGATTCTTCCCATGTGCATGGTATTTGGAAATAAACATTTCTCTTCTTAATCTCCCTTAATTGAGCAAGCTTTAGGGTAAAAGGGGCAAGTTTCCCCTCGCCCCTCTAATGACAAAAAAAACAAGTCTGGGACTCTCACAGAAAATCACTTGACCTTTTCTATTGTTCTTTTCTTTTTTTCTAGGATATTCTTTCACTTTGAGAAAACCAATTATTCAAATGGATGTACTTCTAAAAGAGATTATCATGGAAGGGTGCAAAGCGTAAGAACCTTCACTTTCTGAGCTGGATGTTCTTAAAGTCACAATTAAGCAAAGTCTGATTTTATAAAGCTATTCTAAAGATCCAATTCTCTCTGATTTTCTTTCTCCTAAAATAGCTGTCTCCATGGTTACATAATCACTTATTATTAGGATTTAGAGGAAATGCATTTTAGAGGATAATTCAGTAGAGACTATTTTCTAATTTTTACAGTAGGAACTGAGAAATTCTGCATGAAATATAATCTCTGGTAATTTTCACATTTTGCTTGATGCTTCAAAGATACTCATTCTTACTACAAGTGTAACACTACAAGCTCAGAGCTAATGATTACCCCACCCTCCCCAGGGCCGGACAGCACAGTCTTGCTGGCCCTGCTCAGGGATATGCAAGAGGCCGTGATGGGGTCAAGTGTGCCAGTGTAAAGGGGCATGGCTGGATATATGACGTGGCCTAGCTTTAGCAAAACCCTGCTCCCTGCAAAATCTGTCTATGGATTATAGAGTGGAAGAGTGGAATAGATGGGGAAGGTGAAGCTGAAATGTCCATTTCCCAAAGTTCCTCTGACTTAATACTGACTTCCAGATAGCCTCAAAATAAGCCCTCTTCTCTCCAAGTGGCCTTGTATGTTTCCTCTTCTTGCATGCCAAACAGCATAACACAGGTCTTTATAGCATCTTAAAATTTATTTTTTCTGACTGGATGTGGTGGCTCATAATCCCAGCACTCTGATAGGCCAAGGAGGGTGAGAGCAGCCTGACCAAGACCAAGACCCTGTCTTTACTAAAAATAGAAAAGTATTATGACAGGTGCCTATAGTCCCAGCTACTCGGGAGGCTGAGGTAGGAGGATCACTTGAGCCCAGGAGTTTGAGGTTGCTGTGAGCTGTGACACTACAGCACTCTACTCAGGGTGACTGAGACTCTGTTTTAAAAAAACAAAAACCAAATTATTGGCTCGGCGCCTGTGGCTCAAGTGGCTAAGGGGCCAGCCATGTACACCTGAGCTGGTGGGTTCGAATCCAGCCTGAGCCCGCCAAACAACAATGATGGCTGCAACCAAAAAATGGCCGGGTGTTGTGGCAGGTGCCTGTAGTCCCAGCTACTTGGGGGGTGGATGCAGGAGACTTGCTTGAGCTCAGGAGTTGGAGGTTGCTGTGAGCTGTGATGCCACAGCACTCTATCCAGGGTGACAGTCTGAGGCTCTGTCTCAAAAAAAAAAAAAAATTATTCGCAAACATCCAATAACTTTAGTTGGATGCTGCCTCCACAGCTGCCCAACCTCTCATATGTGCGCAGTGAGCAAGGACAGGACCTGTCTCATGTCTGTAACAGTGACCCGTTGGCAGGAGTTAAAAGTCTAATATATACCATTTCTGACCTTTGTCCAGTAGTGCACAACCCACCAGAACTTCCACAAATATTATCTCATTTAATCCTCACAGCAGGAACTGAGGCTTGAAGTCCTTGCAGAAAGAACAGTAACAGACTCGTAGCCTCTGAAATTTGCATACCAAATGTGCTTTAGAATGCAGGAGGCCCTGTGCACATACACATTTGCAGGTATGGAGGACATGGGGCAGGAATAAAGAATTGAACTCATATTCAGGCCCTGACTTGTCACTAGGAAGAGGACCCTGACTCTGTGAGGGGACTGGAGAGTTCAGGTGGGGTATCTGCCTTGACTCGGGTCCTCACCTAGACATGCCCAACCCAGCCCCGACACCCTGTTCCCACTGCCTTCTGTGCTGGCTTCTCCCCTTCCCTGTCATCTTTCTTTTTAAAATTGAGATATCATTCACATAACATGTAATTTCACATAACATAGGTGCAATTCAGTGTTTTGATATAGTCACAAGGTTAGGCAACTATCCCCACTATCCATTCTAGAACCCTCCCATTTTCCCAAAGAGAAACTCTCTATCATCAGCCACTCTTAGTTCCCACTCGCCCCAGCCCTTGGCACCACTTAGCCTACTTGTCTCTCGGGATTACCTATTCTGGACATTTCAAGTAATGGCGTCATGTGACATGTGGCCTTTTGTATCTGGCATCTTTCATGTATGTGTTTTCGAGGGTAGTCATTGTTGTAGCAGGTGTCAAGAGCTTCATTCCTTTCCATGGTCAAGTAGTGCTCCACTGCACGGGTGCCACAGTTGCCTATCCAGTCATCATTTGATGAACATTTGGGTCGTCTTCATTTTGTGGCTATTATGAACAAATTGCCATGGATATTCGTCTATAAGTTTTCACGTGATGTATGTTTTTAATTCTCTGGTGCATCCACAGGAGTTGAAATGCTGGGTATGTCAATGTTGAACATTTTGAGGTGCTGCCAGACCCTCCTGAGACTCTTAACTGGCAGCTCAGCCTCCATGGCCCTAGTAAAATTTCAGCATTCCTGAGAAGCTCTTCTTCCTCATACTATTCCTGTGACTTCTGCCATGGAAGAAATGACCTTAAAAGGTCTTGGAATTATTGAAATGATGCCCTTTGTCGTAAGGATTAAGGATCAGAATGTAATCCTGTTGAAAACAGAGTGACGTATAGCCATACCAACATTTAAGTCAAACAAACCTTTTCCAAGAATGAATTAAATGAGAGGAGAAGAAAAATATGGATGTTGGGGCCCTGCAAGGCAAAGGCACGCAGGTGCGGATGGGCAACGGTAAGCCAGTATGGAGGTAAAGGGGATGAGGACAAGCTTCTCCTCTAAGCACTGCACTCAACATGGGCCTTTGTTCAGACAGTTCACAAATCTTGGACAGCACTGGGTAAGCAGGAACACTGTCCCAAGAGCTGGGCATTTAAAGAATAAGACACATTTCCTGAGGAATTCAAAGCCTAGGGAGTTGGACAAGGTGCACAGGGATCGCCATCCACAGGCTGCATTCTGAGGTCACATCCCTCTACTGGTCTCGTGTTGAAATGTCCCTTTCTTTTTTGGAATGATGGTAAGGGGAGATGTTAGAAGCTTAGGTTTTTTCTAACACCTTATTTGGTAACAGTAAAAAGTTTGGCAGGTCTGTGGTGGTCTAAGAAATTCATCAAAATGTTACTTGTTCCTGAAATTCCTCATTCCTCAATCCTAGAATCATTCCTGACAAGCCTGTAGGGGAAGTCTTTGCCCTAGGCCCTGCAGCCTTACTCACAAAGCAGTTTTAATCTAGGGCTTTCTGTAATGTGAAAGGATGAACTCAAAGGATTAGCAGATTCCAGCCGTGGTCTTATCTGTTTATTGGGAACCGGTGACTGTAGGTGCCTCAGTTTACCTCTCTGGCCACAGTTTCTGGCTTGGTCACATACCAAAAAAAGACAAGTAGCATTTAACTTATGCTTTGGATATCTACTTATTTATTTATTTAGAGACAGAGTCTCACTATGTCACCCTGGGTAGAGTGCCGTGGCATCACAAACAGCAACCTCAAACTCTTGGGCTTAAATGATTCTCTTGCCTCAGCCTTCCAAGTAGGTGGGACTACAGGCACCTGCCACAATGCCTGGCTGGTTTTTTTTTGGGGTTGTAGTTGTCCTTGTTGTTTAGCTGGCCCGGGCCAGGTTCGAACCTGCCAGCCTCAGTGTATGTGGCTGGTGCCACAACCACTGTGCTACGGGTGTCAGGCCAGTACCTACTTATTTAATCCAGCTCAAACCATAAGAGGATAGATCCCATGATTTTTCTCCATCAACCTTCTGAACAGCTATCAAGTATTCAAATAAGATGCTCCTTTGGTCAAAGGACACCTGTAGGCATTGTTCATTTTGCAACAAAAACTTGAGGACACATGTTACTGTGTTACCTGACTTGAGTCTGTCAGCATTTTACCTTCCCTCTCACTATTTTTCACAGTTGTGCCTAAAATAATTTGTACATTTCATGATAATGAATAAACAGCAAAGATCCAATAATAAAAATACATAGCATTATAAACAGACTGCAGGATTCTTTTTCACAATCATTTTACCCTTTTCCACCTGTAAGCATCGATGAAAGTCTGTTATTATTCAAAGGACGTTATTTTTTCAAACAGTATATTCCCTCAAATAGAGGTAGGTTTGAGGTAAAATCTTTTGTTCTGTGTGACTGCAAAACTGGATATATTCAAGATTTTGTTGTTTATTGCAGTTTATGCATGGACATAGATGATCATGAAAATTCTGCTAAACTCGGCAAACTGGGGAAAATGTTACAACACTGTAAAACCATATCTCCCAAAGGGCCACACTCTGGTCACTGGTGACTGGCACACAAGTCCATCATTACATCCGCTTCTACAAGACAATGAAACAAATGCATCTGGAACTATTAAGAAACTAGGTATGGAATTTACATAGAGGAGAACCAACATATCGATCTCCAGATTGGTTATCCTTCTGCTGAATTACTAGAAAGTAAAATAATACACTATAAAAGAGACCAGCAGTGAAGCCAAGTGTCACAGCAGATCTTAACTGTGTGAGAGGTGCTGTTAATAAGACTAGTATGACTTTAAATTCCATAAATACTATACAGAAAGCATGAAAGTGGTAAAAAGGGTTTTTTTCCCCACATGCTTGATTTATCAATTTATAACACTTATGTACTTTACAAAACTTTGACCAATAAAAATGTAAAATTTGGGGCGGCTCCTGTGGCTCAGCGAGTAGGGCGCCGGCCCCATATACCGAAGGTGGCGGGTTCAAGCCCAGCCTCGGCTGAACTGCAAAACAAAAAAATAGCCGGGCGCTGTGGCGGGCGCCTGTAGTCCCAGCTACTAGGGA
>CAUYON010162142.1:0-19059 GCA_963573935.1 Arctocebus calabarensis | reverse complement strand
CTTGCCTCCGCCTCCCAAGTAGCTGGGACTACAGGTGCGTGCCACAACACCTGGCCATTTTTTGGTTGCAGCCGTCATTGTTGTTTGGCGGGCCCAGGCTGGATTCGAACCTGCCAGCTCAGGTGTACGTGGCTGGCGCCTCAGCCCGTTGAACCATAGGCACCGAGCCTATCCCAGGAGATTCTTACTACCAGCCATGAGGGTGGGGAGTTTGGTGCCAGAAATCCCGCCTTCCATTCTATATGTATCTTTTTTAAGAATCTTAAAATTCAAAACGTTTTGTTCAATATAAGGTACTTATTCCTATTTCTACCTACTTTCTTTCTCTTTTTTGCTTTTGTATTTTCTAATTTATCACAATTTACATCCAGTAAAGGAACATCCTAGATTCAGACCCTAGATTTAATAGTAAGTAGTTTGCCAGTTTGTGTCACTGTCTTAGCTCAGGCTGCTGTAACAAAATGCCACAAGTTGGGGACTTAAACAACAGACGTTTTTGTCTCACAGTTCTAAAGGTCAGAGGCTTGAGATCAGGGTGTGAACAGAGTGTCAATCCTACTCTGAGAAAAGAAGCTCAGAGAGGGGGTTGCTTGAGGGTCCAATGCAAGTGAGCCAGGCCTCCAATCTCCAGTCTAGAGCAGAGTCAGGAAAATGCCTAGTCTCTGTCAGAGAGGCATCTGTAGCAGCAGCCCAGACTGTGGGAAGACAGCAGGCTGAACTGCCTCCAAGCCGCAGGTCAGAGCAGAGGCTCCATGTCCAAGGCAGCAGGAGAGAGCTGTGTCTCTAGCTAAGGCTCTGCCAGGCCTCCTCTAGGGACCCAGGGCCTGTCGGCCTCCCAGAATACCACTGTGTTCACCAACCGGGGAGCTACTCCAGACTTCGGCATCCAGACTTTTTACTGGGACTTTATTACATGGACATGGTTGATTATGTCATTGGCCAGGTGAAGGAACTCAGTCTCTAGCCTTCCTCCCCTCCCTGGAGAGGTCAACTGGCCCAAGGTTCTTACCCTCTGGTTACATGCTTGGTCCTTCTGGTGACCAGCCCCCTCCTGAAGCTATCTGGGGGTTGTAGGAGTCACCATCAGCACAGCAAAGAGATTGCGGTTCTGTGCCAGGGGCTAGGGACAAAGACCAGATTCAATCTTCTTTGCTGCCTCCACCTCTCTGGGAGGTCTGCTCTGACAGTCTGACGGCTTCTCTGCCTTTTCCTCCTCTCTTCTCCATAGCAAGTGTCACAACTTGCAGCTGCTGTTCACGTGTCCTCCGGCTCACTCGGTGTATGGTAGGGTAAAGGGGGTGTCTGCCAAGACCCTGCACCTGCACACCTGGGACTAGATACAGGGTCTCGCCAGGGTAGGTAACAGTGTGTATTTGAGCAGTGGGAATGAGCCCAGCATGGTGCCAAATCACAGAAGCATGGCAGAGGCCGCTCACTCTGACCTGATATGTGCGCTTCAATCCTGTGTGGCCAGGGCAGTGCCCAGAGGCTCAGGCTTGGGCTTGTGTCTGGCTGTGAGGAAGGAAGTGAGGTCCCTGGCAATGGGCTCTGCTGATGCCTGTGTGTTTCATCTGCAGTGACTGGCACAAGTCATCAAAGGAACTGGGAAAACAAGAATCTCTTCTCCCTCCTCCATCTGTCCGCATCCTGCTGACTCCTCCAATTCTTGAGGTTGGTGTGTGGTGTTGCCTGGAGTCCTGGGCCCTGGAGAGATTTTCCTTCCCCAGCAGGGTCGTTTATGTCCCACATCAGAGCCATGCTGGGCGAAGGGAGGTCAGGAGAGAAGCTTCCTGAAAAAGGAATCTTCTTAGACAACCATCACAGTGGTAGTGACCACTGACTGAGGCTGGTCCCAAGTTGAGTGTTTTATTCACTGTGTTAGCCTCCTGGGGCTACATAAAAAAGCACCACAACATGGATGTCTTGAACAATAGAAATTTATTCTGTCCCATTCTGGAGGCTAAAAGTCCACGGTCAAGGTATGAGCAGGGCCACACTTCCTCTGGACGGGGCCTTCTTTGTACTCAGCTTCTTGTGGCTTCAGGTGCTGTGGCCGAATCACTCCAGTCTCTGCCTTCTCCACATCTGTGTCTTCTCCTCTTCCATGAGGACTACAGTCATTAGGTTCAGGGCCTCCATAAACACAGGATGATCTCATCTCTACACCCTTAACTAATTAACATTTGTAAACACCTTATTTCCAAATAAGGTCACACTCTGAGGTTCTGGGTGGACATGAATTTGAAGGGACATTGTTCACCCAGTGCAGACTCCTTCTCATGCCCTGCAGGGCAGGGAAATTGCTACCCTTGACCTATAGACTGAGAAAATGAGACTTGGAGAAGGAGAGAAATTTGCCAGATGTCAGCATGCTGGCTTGTGCTGACTAATGCATGCATGAATGAAAAGCACTTTCTGGGCTCCCTTAGCCTCATAGCTCTTCAGCTCTTCGGAGCTGTGTGCCCTCTGGGAGCTTAAACTGATTGGGTTCAGGAATCAGCCAGACCTGGGCTCAAATCCCCCTCTTTCCCTTGCTAGCTGTGTGACTTCGGGCAAGTTACTTCATGTGTCTGAGCCTCTGTTTCCTCAAACGTAATACGATGAATCTAGGAGCTAGGGGTCAAATTCAAGGAAAAATGATCTAATAACCCAAAGGAAAATTTCCTGTCTTTCTCTGTGTTCCTCTTGAAGCGCATCAAAAGGTCACGCCTCAATGCAGACACTCAATGACCCCCTTCTGTCTCCCCTCACTCACATTCTTGAGCCCAAACAGCCTCTCCACCTGCCCTCTCCATTTCTTTCTGTCTCTTTATTGTATAGATCAGCTGGAAGTTGTCCCTTGTCTGGGGTGGAAGGAACAGGTGGTAGGAAACCAAGTGCAGATGGGTGGCCCTGGGGGGGGGGGAGCTATGAATATTCACAAGTTAGTAATTTTAGTCCCTTCATATGAACTAGTATTAAAAAGCCGTGACTACTTATTATTGCTAATAACAGTACAAATGAGCCGGCTCTGGACATGTCCGGCCACCAGCATCTGGTCAGCATGCTAAGGATGCCCCTGTCCCTCTGGGAGCCATGAGAGGCTGCTGTGCCCCCACCCTGGAGGCTGAATGCCACCCTCTCCCCTCTGCCAAGGTGGGAACCGACTCCACACACCTCCTTGACCCTGTTCCATCCCCAAGCCACAGTCTTTCTCTCCTGATAAATTACTTGCCTGGAGTCACTATCTCCAGGTCTGCGTCTGGGGCCCCAGCCTGGGACGATGGTAACAGCTCAGTGGCATCTGACCATCCTGTGGTGCTGATTTCCTGCAGAAGCCACACTCATTGAACTTGAAGAGCCTTGTCTCCAAGCTGTATCCCCCTAGTCCTGAGCTCAGCACCCCAAGGCCAGTAGGAGTGGCCAGCAGTTCAGCCCTGAGTGCTCAGGCCCTCCAGGAGATGGCTGTGGACACCAAGAGCATTGCCCTCATCGCAGCCACCCGGCGTTCCAAGGTGCAGGACTGGGAGGCCAGCAGTGGCTGCTCCTCCCGCCACCCCCTGGAGGAGGCAGCCCTGGAGTCCAGAAACCTGAAGCCAAGCACCACACCAGACCCCAGTCCGGCAGATAGGAGGTGGTCCTATGCTGGCCTGTGCAGGGACTGCTCCATGGACAGAAAGGCCAGGGAGGAGCGGTCACCCTCCCTCACCTGGAGTGCACAGCTGGTGAGTGAGTGTTGGCCAGGGTGCAGCTGGGGAAGCTGGATGGCCAGGGATTTGCACAACTTCATGGTAGACACAGGAGGTCCTGGATTCGAAGGAGAATAAGAAGAAAACAGGGCCCCACACGTACCTCCCCTGTTACATGACATTTCTCAAGCTCCTGCCTAACCTTAAGACACACATGTGGATATTTCATGTATCAAATTCCCAGGGGAAATATAGTTTTGTGATGTTTATTTTTTACTTAAAATGGCTTCATAGGCTTGGTGCCTGTGGCTCAACGGGCTAAGGCACCAGCCATGTACACCTGAGCTGGCAGGTTCGAATCCAGCCCGGGCCTGCCAAACAACAATGACGGCTGCAACCAAAAAATGGCCGGGCATTGTGGCAGGTGCCTATAGTCCCAGCTACTTGTGAGGCAGAGGCAGGAGACTCACTTGTGCCCAGGAATTGGAGGTTGCTGTGAGCTGTGATGCCACGGCAATCTATCCAGGGTGATAGCTTGAGGCTCTGTCTCAAAAAAATAAAATAAAATGGCTTCATAAATTTTAATGTGCCTGCATAGTATTTATATTTTAACTTAAAAGGCACATTACTTTGTTCCAAAACAAGTCAGTTAAATACTATATGTGAGAGCTGAAGCTGTTAGGTGCCAAGCACCATGACATGCACAGGGGGTCTGAAACCCAGGAAGAGCTGACCTTTCAGGTCAAGTGTGAAGGCAGGAAGGAGCTGATGTCCCAGCTGGAAGGCCAGGGGCAGAGCAAGTCCTCTGAGTCCTCTTTTCCTCAGGGGAGGTCACCCTTTTGTTCTAGTCAGGCCTGCCTGGTTGGACAGGGCCCACCCACACTCGGGGCGGCCACCTCTGTCCTCTGTTTGGATGAGTTTCAATGTTAAACTCACTCAAAACACCCTGACAGGAGAACCTGGATTCATGTTTAGCCAAATATCTGGGCACCCCACTGTCCAATCAGAGTGACACATATGATTACCCACTATACTGGTTTAGGTGAGAACTCCCTCCTCTGGGGAAAGGAAAGGGGCAAACAGCCAGGCACCACCATTCATTCATCGATTCATTTGTTCCCTGGGGGCTGAAGGAGAAAGTGAGCAGCAAGTCTGCCCAGCAGGCTCACTGCAGTGTCCATGTGCCTCCAGCACCTTGGCACGTAGGAGGTGTTTCATAGGCCTGCGACTTCAGCTCAAAAGAAACTTGATGTGTCATGTCTTAGCGCCTGGTCCTCACACCCTGTCCTGTTGTGTGATTTTCCCCCTGCAGGTGCGAGAACAATTTCCGCCCCCCTCTGTGGAGCATGTGGCTGCCGGCCAGCCACTCTCAGCACTCCCTCAGCTGTCAAAGACAACAGGAAAGAGCTTTTTCCCTGCTGTCCCTGTGGCCTCCAAGATAAAACCCAGCCTCAGTTGCCACGCAGGTACTAGATCAAAGAAAGAAAATAGCACGTTGGGCTTTCCCTGTTCTTAAGACTCTGTCCCTCCTTCTGGATGGAAATCTCTAGAAAGTGTGAAAATTTGGGCTGTTGTCAGTTGTCTGCCCCTTGGTGTGAGTGAGTTTCAGAGTTTCTTAGGATAGCGAGGAAGCCAAGGCCAGAAGCTTCACAAAAAAGTCATTTACATGGGTGTCCAGTTGTGCTTATGCCCTGCCTGCCACCCCAATAAAGGTTAAAATAATGATTAAAAAAATACACACACGGGAGAGCTCTTTACCCCTGGCTCTCTGGCTTGTTTCAGTGTGGGTTGAGTCCTAGCTCCTGTGGTTGTTGTTATTGCAAAAATAATATGTGTACATTGTGAAAATTCTGCAACATAGATTACAATTATAAATTTAAAAAATTATAAACCCCACGCTCCAGAAATAGTCCCTGTGAGACTTTCTCACCATGGAGGGACAGTGATATGAACACCTGCACACCAGCCCCATTCCACGTGTTGTTTCCAACTGGTTACTATTGTACCAGCAGGCTGGTGGGTGTCAGTGCTCCTCAGAGGGGAAGAGTAACAACAGAAGGGCACAGCCAAGCCCTGTATGGCAAGTTGATGGCCCCAGGACTTGTGATCAATGGCTGAGGTTCTGTATTTTAAAGTTTTCCAAGCCCAGGTATGGTGACTCACACCTGTAATCCCAGTACTCTGGGAGGCCAAGACAGGTGGATTGTCTGAACTCACAGGTTCAAGACCAGTCTGAGCCAGAGTGAGAACTTGCCTCTAAAAAACAAGCCAGGCATTGTCATGGGCACCTGTAGTCCCAGTTACTTGGGTGGCTGAGGCAGGAGAATCACTTGAGCCCAAGTGTTTGAGGTTGCTGTGAGCTATGACACCATACCACTCTACTGAGGGTGAAAAAGTGAGACTCTGTCTCAAAAAAAAAAGTTTTTCATTTAAGTATTCTATTAATTCATTTTTGCAAAGTATCCATCTACTACAGATTGTAAAAAATAGATAAGAAAGCTAGTTCTTACTACAGACAGTTGAGTACCAGCCTATGTTTTGGGTTTAAACAATAACAGCCCGCACGTATTATACTATATGACAGGCACTTTCTGGGCCATATACAGGTATTAATCTGTTTGTCCTCACAACAGTTCTATGAGGTAAGGACTGGCTATTATCCCCATTTTACAGATGAGTAAACTGAGGCATAGAGAGATGAAGGAACTTGCTCAAGGTCACATAACTAGAAGGGGGCTGAGTTGGGATTTGGGAGGTGGCTCTAGACCCCCTAGCTCTAAATCAAAACTCTGTGTGTCCTTTCATTTTTCTTTTGTTTTATTGGGGTATCTTCTTGGTAAGTGTAAATGCAAGCACATTTTAGGGGTCACTGGTACCTACTTCAAGGACATTGGGAGTGACGTGGGCACTCAAGTTGTTCTGCCTTGCTGGTGAGTATGCACCTTGGCACAACCTAGTCCATATACATAGTTTCAAAGGCTTTTGAGAACTCTTTGATCTTGATGACAAAATTCAGATTTGTCTGTGATTTCTCTATTCTTGGTTAATGTAATTGATGGGAACAAAGTAAGTCTGCAATAACATTTTTTAAAAAAATTTTGAAACCTTTTAAAAAAATACTTAAAATATACTTTTTTCCTTATGGAACTTTCTGCTTTCAAATGCCTCTATTTTATTATTTTTCTGAGGTTTTTTTTGGTTAAAATAAGAAAAAGTCACAGAGAGTGCAAAGTGGTCAGGAGTGGGAACGTTGAAGGGGGCCTGGGTTGGCTCTCAACACCATTTTCCTCATAGACGCTGCCAGGCAGGTTGCATGAATGCTGTACCGTTCCCTCGCTTTCGGGAATATTAATAACATCACCTCCCTGGGAACAGGGGATGCAGAGAAGCCAGTGAAATAATGTCTGGTGGGCCTGGCAGGCATGGCACAGCACCTGCCAAGCTGACACTCTCTTGTTACTGCTCAGCCTAAAGATGAAAGGCCCCTGGATCCCGTCTCCACAGCCCTGATTGCTATAGACAAATTAATGTTTATATCTCCTCTGGAAATAAGCCTGTTGGAATATATTTTTACATACGATAAAAAACAAAGTTTTCTTTTCTCACTGTCTTATTACAAAGTTTCTAAACAAATATATAAGTGGAGAGAATAGTATGATAACTTCCAATGTACTCAACACCCAACTTCAACAATGATCAATCCTCTGCCAGCCTCCGTTCATCGGTCTCTACACATTTTGGTGTGTTTGATTTTCCCACCTGATCACACCATTTCATCCATAAATATTTCAAGAGCTATGATATGTAATATTAGAGTTTTCCATGCCACAGAAGAATGAAGAATAATTCCCTCATATCATCTAGTGTTCTATCCATGTACAAAAGATGTCAGCCTTTTTCAAATAAAAGTGAGTGGTCTATACCTGGGTCTCTCAGCTGGCAGGAAAGGGACACATTTCCTCATGGGGCCCTGGCTGGGCCAAGTCTATGGGGAGGTGCTGATCCCTTTTGCAGGGTTTTCATTTTTTTTTTTTTTCCTAGAGTAATTTGTGATTTTATTTTTTTATTTATTTATTTTTTTAATTTTTGTAAGACAGAATTTATTCACAGAAAAGAAAGAAAAGAATACAGAAAACATTAAGGCATCTGTTAGAGGGAGAAAATTCTAGTGGGGAGAGAGATTGCAGGTTTTTCATAAAGGGACCAGACCCCACCTCTGGAAGCAGCTGGAGAGAGTCCCTGTGAGGGTAGAGGTGCTCAGCTCTGCAAGTGTGGGCTTCTGTAATAAAAATTCAAAGCATATTGGAGCCAGAGCCAATAAGCTTATTGGAGCCAATAAGATCTGTAGCCCAGCTGTGGCCCAGAGAGTGGATGTGACAGGCCATGGTCACACTGCAGCAGCTGCATGGCCAGCAGCAGCACCTCAGTGCTCCTCTTGTTCTGCCTGGCCATCCCTGCTTGGAGAAAGAACACATCCGGACTTGGCAGGCATACACTGAGGGGCTGGGGGGGCTGGGTAGACCAGGTGTCCTCTGTCTGGCCTAGAGCTGTGCAGGTCTGTGCTGAAACCTTCCCAGGAGCCAGGAGATCCTACACCCATGGTGTTTGCAGAGGCTTGGGCTACCCAGGGACAGCTCCCTGGACTAAGGGGGGAGTGCCAGTCTCACTGCTCTCCCACACATGAGGGCACTGGTGTTACTGACCCTACGTTCATGCCACCATGGATATTACATCTGCCTGTGCTGTGAAGAGCTATGGCCCTGGGGTAGCCAACTCTTAGCAGGCTAGGGAGCCCCAGGATGAAGCAAACATGTTGCCTCATGCATGGTCACAACAAACCAATCAAATAGGCACCCAGGGAGGTGAAAGTAATGTGCCCAGGGCCACACACATCCCTGCCTGCAGCAGCCCAGGGCTTCACTGCTTCTGAGAGTTGGGTGTCCCCTAATACTCTCCACCTGGTTCATTGGGAGAGCAGGAAACGCCTTCTAAAACCCTTCCAGAAAGCAGTCAAATTCCACAAAATGAAGAACTCTTTCCCTTTTTATGAAGAGCTACTCGACATCCAGAACAGCTTGGAATTTTCATACCTAACATGAGCTACAAACTGGGAGTTCACAGCATCAGGTTGGTCAGGGCCATGTTTCAAAGTAACGCAAAAGGTCAGACCGCACTCAAAATGTAAAAGTCAGGCTTCTTTTTACAAGAGGGCCATCTGGCAGCAGTGGCTCCCCCTCCGTGCTTCAGAGGCCGACTGGGCTATCAACCCTTCTGAGCGACATCCTCCCCAGCTGACCTGTCTGGAACTTCAACCACACCAGGTATCCTGTCGCAGGTGCTGCGCCTGCGGAACTTGAGTCCTGGCCCTTTTGTCTTTCTGCCCCACCGGCATGTAGGCTCCACTGGCACAGGGACAACTTGTCCATTGTTTACCCATGTGCCCTGTACTCAGAGCAGCTCCAGACACATAGCAGGTGAGCAGGGGGATGGCTCAATGTGTGGTGTCCCCATCTTTGAGGCCAGGGGCTCAGTCGCTGTTTCCTGCCCATGTTTCCTAGGCTCTCTCCCTTATCTGCGTTTCTTGGCGGGGCCTTCGGCACTCTAACAGTGGGCCTTGGAGTTCTTCAAATCCAACCTCTCATTTACAAAAAATAACACATAACAAAATTCACCACTTTAAATATTCAACATAGTGCCATCAAGAATATTCACAATGTTGTGAATCCAGCACCACTGCCTAGTTCCAGAACATTTTCATCATCCCAGAAGGAAACCGAGTACCGATTAAGCAATAACTCCACACTGTGGCCTCCCCTGCCCCCCGGCAACCACCAATCTATTTTTGGTCTCTGGATTTACCAGTTCTGGCCATTTCATGTGAATGGAATCATACACTTTGTAGCCTTTTGCATCTGCTTCTTTCACTCAACATGTTTTCCATGTCCATTCAGGCCTAGTATGCATCAGTATTTCATTCCTTTTTAAGACTGAATAATATTACATCATGTGGCGACACCGCAGTTGTTTATTCATCCATCAGTTGGTAGACATTTGTGTTGTCTCCACTTTTGTGGTTATTGTGAATCATGCTGCTATGAATATTCATGTACAGGTTTTTATTTAAACACTTGTTTTCTGTTCTTTAGGGAAATGTATCTAAGAGTAGGATCACTGGGACGTATGGCCATTCTACTTTACCTTTTTGAAAAACTTCCTTGCTGTCTTCCATAGTGGCTGCACCAGTTTGCATTCATGCTGGCAGCTCTCCAGCCTCCATGCTGTTGCCAGCACTTGTTAATTTCTGTAACCTTCTCATTCGAAAGAGAAGAAAATGAGGCTTAGAGAGAGGAAGTGTCTGTGGAGGGACAGACAGTCCATGCAGAGGCGGGACTAGAACCCAGACTTCTCTATTCCACATCCATTCACTAATTCATTCAGCAAGAATTTCTTGAGCACCTATTAAGTTCTCTTAATGTGCTCTTCGTTGCCTCATAAAGGACAGCTCAGCACCAGGAGGGAACAGAAGAGAGAATGACAGAGTTACTGTAGGAGAAGAGAAAAGAAGCCAAAAGCTGCGGTGGGCATACTGGGGGGAGGACGAAGGCCAGGAGTTCCCCTCCCAGGGGTATGGGAAGCACAGATGAGATGACTAAGAGCCTGGCATGTAGCGGGTATAAACGTGTCGTATCTATTATCTGATCCATGATTTAATTGTATTCCTAGGAGTCGGTGAGTGGTGCCTAAAAATAACACGCTCTTCTTCTGGTCTCACTGCTTAGATGAGAACACACTCCATGTGCCTGAAGTCAGCTTCACCTTCCCCAGCGCTGTGTGGCAGAGCCGTGCCAGTCCAGGCAGGGCACCCCTTCTGCCCCGGGATTTCCGAGGTCAGTGCCTGTGTCTTCCCACCTGTGTGGGCTTGTGGCTCCCACCATTCCGGCTTCTGGTATTCTCACCCCAACCTCCAGGGGAGAAGTCAGGGAGAGGGCAGTGGCGCACACACACACACACACACACACACACGGACAGACAGACAGACACATACACACATACACACACACACACACATACGTGCACTTCGGCTCCCTCTTCTGCGCAGGTGCTGTAATTAATCTCATTTGCAGGACTCTGGTGCTCACAGAAGAGAGGACTTGCCCAGGGTCACTCAGCAGTTGAGAGGGAAACAGGGCTTGAACTTGGGCTGCTTTGTCTCCAATGCCCAGCTCTTTCCACTGATAGGAGAAGAGGCAGTGGGATCTGACTACTTCCCCAGCTGTTCTGGTCTCAGAAAAACCTCTCTCAGCAGCCCTGATATGAAATTTTACTTGCCCCTCAAATATTTTGCCCCAAATTCAAATGAATTGTCAGGTCCCAGAGCTCCAGACCAGGCCTGGAGAAGGCAGAGGATGAGCAGAGGCTAGCCCACAGGAGGCCAGGTGGTGGATGTGGGAATGGAGTGGGAGCCCCCAGGCAGGCGTGGGGGGCACAGGGCCCCTGCCCGGCACATGGGGCCTGAGGGTGGACAGTAGACACGTGGGCTCAATATAAGGCAGAAGGGAGCTCAGGGCTTGGTCCCTTTAAGGTGGAGCCCAGTGTCTGCAGGTTTGGAGATACCTGAGATAGGCAGGCCTTGGTAGGCAGGTGGAGGACCCAGGTGAGCCCCTCTCCTGTGCACCACATGAATATGCACCCAGTTCTATATCCATCTGGGTCTTCAAAGAACTGTTATTGTGTCTGTCACAGTCACTCACCCTTGTAATCCCAGTGAGGCAGCAGGATCGTTTGCACTCAGGAGTTGAAGACCAGCCTGAGCAAGAGCAAGACCCCCCAGCTCTCCTAAAAATAGAAAAATTACCCTGGCGTGGTAGCCTGCACCTGTAGTCCCAGCTACTCAGGAGTCTGAGCAGGAGAATTACATGACCCTGGGCGTTTGAGGCTGCAGTAAGCTGTGATGATGCCTCTCCTTCCTCTGCTCTTCCCTTTTCTTCTTCTATTTCTATATCTTGCATCCAGAAAGCTGCCAGAAGTTGCTGCATCTGCCGGACATAGTTTAAGTCACTTGAGCACTCACATTCAAGTCACCCTCACCCCAGCCCATGAGGCAGATGTAGCCTGTATCCCTCTTTAGGGGTAAGAAACCCCCTCTGGCATCATTGGCACCGTTTTTTCAACGTGAAACGTTGAAATGTGGTTTTCTGAACCAACTCACGAACCAGCCTTCTGGGGAGGGTGGGGATGTGCCAACCACAGGCTCAAAGAGCACCAGGAGGCTGGGCTCTGCAGGAGGTTCTTTCTAATGTCTAACCTCAGTTTCTGCTGCTGTGCCTTTCACTATTTCATCATGTTACCATTTCAGAAAAGGTTAAGAACTTCTCAGTATTATGCCATTCTTTTAAGGATTCGGGGAGAAAAGGTCTCAAGGTGTTTATTAGTCACAGTCTTGGGGCTGGCAGTGCTCACATCAGAGTAAATAAGAGACAATAGCACATGGCCGGATTCAACAGCGTATCTCCAAGTGGAAGGGATGGAAAATGCTCCACACACTCCCCGTCTTAATCACATCTGGCTGGTGCTTCTGGGAGTGTTCCCTCTCATGGGGAAAGTGGCTTTGGGAGGGTGCTGGGAATAGGCCTAGTGGGCCAGACCAGCAGAGGTCAAGTCAGACTCGGACACGTGGCCCAGGTATAGGAAGTGGAATCCCCGAGGGACCCAGGCTGTGGCCCAAGCATCGGCAGGGCTGGAGGAGGGAAGGGCCCTTGTGGGCATCACACTGTGTGTGGCGGGCTGCTCAGGCTCAGAAGGGGATCCACACCAGGTGCCCCCGCCCAGCTGGTCGCCAGCTTCACTCACATTTGTCAAGACCAAGGACTGAAGTCTTCCCATTCTCTCCAGGGTCCGCAGACAGTGGAGGTCAACGCCACAGCCCACTGCTGCCTGGCCACCCCCGCAAGCACCAGGGCAGCAGCTCCAAGAGGCCCAGAAGACCGAAGTAGGATGCAGCACAGCAAGCAGCCTGTGTGGAGGTCCGAGCGCCTGCTCCTTGGCGTAGAGAGCTGAAGCTTGTCCTGAAGTGATTCCAGAGATGGGGCCTTAGTAAGACCATTCTCAACTCAGCTGCCCACAACCCTCACACCAGACTCAGAGGCCACCTGAGCTTTAGACAGGTGTCCTTCCCCAGGACCTTTTCTGGGGTTGGTCCCAATTGGGGATGCTTTTCCCAGGCCCACTCTACATCTACCTTCTGCTCTGGGAGAATGTTCTCTGGGGGGACAGACACAGGCTATCACCCCCTGTTTGGGCTTGGGGTACAGAAGTCACAGGGGCACAGGGGCCGAGCAGCAGCAGGTTGGGGGCCAGAATTTGTCCCCTATCCCCATGAGCCTGCAGAGTGACACTGGCTCCCTCCCCATGTATCTACATGCTCCTGGGTAGTTGAGCATCAAGGAAAGCCTAGAAGTTTCTCCTGTTCCCTTAATAAGTCTGACATCCGCCCAACAACCCAGCCACGCAGAGAGAACAGGGTACTGACTGTTGGAGATAAGATAGAATTGTCAACGTACATGAAAGTGGTACACAAAAGCCCCAGGAACTGGAACCCCGTAAGTCAAGGTCCTAAGTGTATTAGGTTTATACATGTTTCAGTCAGTTTTTCATCGATAGAATAAAACTCATAGAAAAACTCAGGGCGCCACCCTGTGGAAAGAAGGTTTCTCACTTTGTCTGGAGGTGTCTTTGGCACTCCGTTTTTAACCAAAGACCTCACCCTTTGTTGTCAGAGCCCCCCATGTCTGGAGGCCATGGCAGGGAACATAGATGAGCTCTGTGGAATGTGGAAATTGTCATCAAGCTCTTCAGGGCCAGGAGGCAGAGGGACTCGTGGTCTCTGGTCTGAGTGGGAAGCAGGCCTGGGACCTGTGCCTGCCACATGCGGCAAGTACCCCATAAATGTATAGGCTGCACGGCTCCCATTGGAACACCTGCTGTTGAAGAAGATAGGTTAGGGGTTTCTTTGAAGCTATGTTGTCCTTTCCGGATCTTCTGGAGAGGAATGGTGGTGAGTGGGTGGGTCCTGCTTATCTTTGAAGCTCTGCCCCCTGCTTTGCTGCACACTTGCTGTGGGCACCACCAATGCCAACTTCTGCACCTGGGGACTCTTTAGCTTTCCTATCTGGCCCCAGGTCTCTGAGCTGAAGCCCCTTGACCCTGACACTAAGAACTTCCTTAGCTAAGATATAAGAGGACTTTAGGAAGTCCATGGACATACTTCTCTAATCTTAAAAACTATACATTTATTGTAATGTATATTAGAAAAAATATGCAATTAAACCTTCCAACACTTGGGTTCATTGACACTCTATTTCAAATGAGGATATACTTAAGAAGGGAGTTTCTTTAAAGAAAAAAACTAGGGGCGGCGCCTGTGGCTCAACGGAGTAGGGCACCGGCCCCATATGCCGGAGGTGGAGGGTTCAAACCCAGCCCTGGCCAAAAACAGCAAAAATAAATAAATAAATAAATAAGTCTTTAAAAAAAAAAAGAAAGAAAGAAACTAGGCAGTGCCTGTGGCTCATCAAGTAGGGCGCTGGCTCCATATACTGAAGGTGGCGGGTTCAAGCCCGTCCTCAGCCAAACGGCAAAACAGAAAAACAGCTGGGTGTTGTGGTGGGTGCCTGTAGTCCCAGCTACTCAGGAGGCTGAGGCAAGAGAATCGCCTAAGCCCAAGAGTTGGAGGTTGCTGTGAGCTATGTGACGCCATGGCACTCTACTGAGGGCGATAAAGTGAGACTCTGTCTCTAACAACAACAAAAAAAACAAAACAAAAAACTAGCTCTACAGTAGCCTAGGCAGTACTGGGACAAAGTAATAATCAGGGACATGGTTTTGGGGTGTCTGAACTGAAGGACACATGGCCTTAAGTAGAGTTTGGCTGCCAAGAACAGAAAACCCCCAACAACAGAGGCTCAAACACAGCAGGGCTTATTTTCCTCTTGTGTAGTGAGAAGTGTGGAGGTGGCATTGCCTGAGGCCACTCCATGAAGTGAGGGACCAGGCTTCTCTGAGTCTCTATGCCTTGCCCGCTGAGTTAGCTACAGTTCTCCAGAGGAACAGAACCAATAGCATATATGTATATATTAATAGATAAAGTATAAGAGGTGATTGATTGGCTGGGCATGGTGGCTCACTCCTTTTATCCCAGCACTTGGGCGGCTGAGGAAGGTGGATTGCCTGAGTTCACAGGTTTGAGATCAGCCTGAGCCAGAGGGAGATCGCATCTCTAAAAATAGATGGGCTTTGTAGTGGGTGCCTGTAGTCCCAGCCACTTGGGAAGCTGAGGCAAGAGAATCGCTTAAGCCCAGGAGTTTGAGGTTGCTGTGAGCTATGACACCATGGCACTCAACCAAAGGTGATAAGTGAGACTCTGTCTCAAAAAAAAGAGGTGATTGATTGTGAGAATTGGATCATATGCTTTGGAGGCCAAGAAGTATCAGGAAATCCATCATGTAATTTAGTTAGATTTCAAAGGCCTAAGAACCAGACATGAGAGGGGACCACTGGTACAGTCCCAGAACGCAGAGATCTGAGAACCAGAAGCCCTGATGTCTGAGGGCAGGAGAAAATGGACATTCCTAGCTCAGGAAGAGAGAGAATTCACCCTTCTTCTGCCTTTTTCTTCCATCTGGGCTGTCCATGGATGAGATGAAGCCTGCCCACATGGGTGAGGGTAATCTTGCAGCCTTGGTCTCCTGTTCAAAATGTTAAAATCTTCTGAAAATGCTTTCATGGAGATACCCAGAAATAGTCTATCTATTTAGGACCCTTTAACCCAGTCAATTTGACAGTAAAATTGACCATCACACCCTTTTATGGGGAGGACCTTGCACTCAAGGTCACAAGGTGGCTGTAGAGTTACAGTCTTCACATCCACATCCCAGGCAAGGAAGGAGGATGCCCCACCGACGACGACCTCTGCTTCTGTCTGGTGGGTCAGTCCCTCTGCAAAGGCCTGCTGAGAATGCGGTCCTTTGCAATAAGCCGCCTGTTGCCACTGCCTGTGTAACCAGGATTCTGCCAGTTAGGAACAGTGGGAAAGCAGGTTTGGGAAGGCACCCAGCAGTCTGGCCACTGTCCCCTCAGGGCAAAGCTGAGGCCCAGAGAGGGATCCAATGTACTGGAGTGATCACTGGCTCATGGCCTCAGAACGCATCTTGGCTGGGCTTTGTGGCTTCTCTCACAATGGCCTCACCTCCTTTCCCAGTCTCTTCCCAACCTCTTGTCCCATGGCTCTTCTGAGAGCTTGGAGCAGAACACAAGGCCTTTCACACATTCCCAGGGCACACACCACCTGCCTCCCTGCCCCTTGCCTGTGCCTACCCTCTCATGCCTAGATGCCCCCCAAACTTTGACCACAAATGTGTCCATGCTTGGCTCCTGCAGGGATATAACTGCCTCTCCAAAATGGGGGTGGCAATCACTCCTCCCTCATGTGGTTCCAAGAAGACTGAGTGGATGAGTGAGTGTACAGCACTAGGAACACACCTGGCCTGGAGCAGGTGCACACTCAGTGTCACCGGCGTTCCTCTTGCACTCACCTGTCTGTGAGTAAGAGACCTCTCTTGTACACCCAGGAGTGTCCTGCACCCAGCCAGGGGCAAGCACATCATGGGTGCTTGGTGAATGCCTAACACCATGAACACACGGCATCTCTTCTGGGGCCAGCAGCCTTATGGTGGCCAGCAGCTGTTACCAAGTTCAGTGAAGCTTCACTGCCCCTGGTTGACTTATCTCTGAGTTTGAGGGCTGATGACAGCAATAGTTCTAAGAACACCTCTTGTTTGCAAGCAACAGTTATGCTGCTTGGTGCCTGAAGCGCTTTCTCATACACCAGCTCATCCAATTCTCACTCCATGGCCTGAGGAGGCCTGTGGGCAGGATAGAGGTTATTCTAGCTTAAGATGAGGAACTAAGGCTCAGAGAGGTGCAGCCACATGCTCAAGGCCACTGACCATGAGCTTTGGAATCAAGTGGCCTCACAACTTTTTTCTGGACTTCATTGTCTGTATCTGTAAAATCGAGACAGTGACCCCCAGAAATAAGAAATGTCATGATGATCCATGTATGAGAGGTTCTTGGTACAGTGCTTGGCACTCAGTTAGACACAATTATGGGATTTCCACTTGGTAGCCTCAGTTTCCCTTTCTTTAAACAAAGTAGTTCCTTCCAGCTCTGGTGAACAATTTTTAAACATATGGAATATGATTTTTAAAAAACATGAATAATAAAATGTGTACAAAATACGGATCCTCTCCCTCCCTGATGCCTGGGGCCTTCTTCAGCTTGGGCAGGCAGCTGGAGAGCACCCACTGCTTTAGGAAAATTATTAAAAAGGAGTCAAAACCAACAAAAAACTATGTAGCTTTGAAGTTCAGGAACCATAGGTCTAGGTGTAAGACCAGAGATGTAGGAGAGGAGAGGGTCTCTCCACCCCTCACTTATCAGGCAGAGATGCTGGGGCAGAAGAGACAAGGGTCATGTGTAGGGAACAGGAGGGAGACAACTGGGATCCTGAGCATGGGGAGGGCTTGATCTTAGGCTGTAAATCTGGGGACACAAGCCTCAGGGATCCTAAGAGGAGCAGGAATTGCTGATTGTCCCCCACATCTGCTCTCTCTCTTCCATGGTAATAGAAGCCCCAGTTTTTAGCCAGTCACATGATTCTTGCAGTAGCAACCATATTTCCTGCCTCCTTTGTGGCGTACATGTCCACGTGACTAATGTTGGTCAATGGATACAAGCCAGAAGTAGCTGCTGCCAGGAATACCTCATGAAGTATCATTTTCATGTGCCCCCTTTCTTCTTTACTTCCTTAATCCTGCTGCCTGGAACTAGAAGGTGATGGCTGGAACTCTTACTGCTACCTTGGGGCCATGAGGGCAAAGGTCGTGCCCCAAGGAAGATGGAATGGGAGCTGGAAGGAGCCTGGACCCACTAGCAGAGTGGCCTCTTGGCATTGTTACATCCTACCTGCAGACTTTGAACTAGGGGAGAAATTCATGTCTATCCAAAGTCACTGTGGTTTGGTGAACCTTGTCCTAACTGATACACAATGGGAGGCCTTTGCAATTGGCCAGCTTTGATGGAGACAGCCCTGATGCTTTTGTGGGCACCAGCAGGGGAGTAGGAAGGGCATCACACTGGGGTAAGGCATGAGAATCAGATGTGGCCCTCAAATTGGCCTGTGTGGTGTGCAAGTAGAAGCCCTAGCCCTCTCAAATCAGGCACAGAGTCAGCCAGGAGAGACAACAGTGGAGGCAGGGAGTGGTGGCAGGTCTCCACCATGAGGCTATGGAATGGCCTGTGCATCTGAGATAGGGCTTATGTCTTGGGGATCCCAACCTAGGGAAGAAGTTGTATTAGGGTTCTCCAAATAACAGAACAAATAGGGTGTGTGTATGTATAGAAAAGGAAATGATTCATGTGATTTTGGTTGCTGGCAAGTTGGAAATTTGGAGATCAGTCTGGCAGGCTCGTGGATGCCAGGGAGGGCCCATTCTGTGGTTCAGGTTCCTCTCACGTAGGTCAACTTTTGTT
This sequence comes from Arctocebus calabarensis, assembly GCA_963573935.1. Classification (NCBI taxonomy): domain Eukaryota; kingdom Metazoa; phylum Chordata; class Mammalia; order Primates; family Lorisidae; genus Arctocebus; species Arctocebus calabarensis. Next base: position 802 of record CAUYON010162142.1, on the reverse strand, counting down.
CTACTCAGGCCCTCAGCTGACTGGATGAAGCTACCCACATTGCAGAGGGCCATCTGCATTACCCCACATCCACTGATTTAAACATTAATCTCATCCAAAACACTCTTATAGAAATATCCAGAATAATGACTGACTAAATATCTGGGCACCCCATAGCTCAGTCATGTTGACACCTGAACCTAACCAGGGGGTTATGGCCAAGGGCCAGAGAGGACCAAGAAAAGTCATTACAATGCAAGTGGCTACAGATTGTTGAATGTGCTAACAAATTAAACTAATTTGGAAAGAACCATTCTTTCACCTCTGCTCATGCCCAAAGTGAAGCCCAGACCTCTTGTCCTGGCATCTGAGGCCCTCATCTTTTCTGATCCTATTGCCCCCACCACCCTATTCATTCTTGGGACACTCACAGAGGTTTATTGAGCAACTGCTATGTGGCAGTACTTGTTCTGGGAACAAGGCTATGAGCAGGAAGGCATCCTCCCTCACAGAGCTCACAGTCTACAGAAGGTGTGTGGAAGATAAGCACTAAGTACTCAGGTGAAAAAACGAGCTTTGGGGCAGTGCATGCTGAGAGAAGACCACTTTATTTATTTATTTATTTATTTATTTATTTTTTGAGACAGAGCCTCAAGCTATCACCCTGGATAGAGTGCTGTGGCATCACAGCTCACAGCAACCTCCAATTCCTGGGCTCAAGCGAGTCTCCTGCCTCCGCCTCCCAAGTCGCTGGGACTACAGGCGCCCGCCACAATGCCCGGCCATTTTTTGGTTGCAGCCGTCATTATTGTTTGGTGGGCCC
>CAUYON010162140.1:0-61220 GCA_963573935.1 Arctocebus calabarensis | reverse complement strand
TGGACGGTCCCGCGTCCTCCCGAGGGCGCCGATTCCGCGTGGGATGCTCCGCGCTCGGGGAGGAGAGCGCTCCCGGGATGAGGCTGCGCCCGGGGAGGGGACACTGCGCTCCCGGGATGAGGCTGTGCCCGGGGAGGGGACACTGCGCTCCCGGGATGAGGCTGCGCCCGGGGAGGGGACCCTGTGCCCGGGATGAGGCTGCGCCCGGGGAGGGGACACTGTGCCCGGAATGAGGCTGCGCCCGGGGAGGGGACCTTGTGCCCGGTACGAGGCTGCGCCCGGGGAGGGGACCCTGTGCCCGGGATGAAGCTGCGCCCGGGGAGGGGACACTGCGCTCCCGGGATGAGGCTGCGCCCGGGGAGGGGACACTGCGCTCCCGGAATGAAACTGTGCCCGGGGAGGGGACCCTGTGCCCGGTATGAGGCTGCGCTCGGGGAGGGGACACTGCGCTCCTGGGATGAGGCTGCGCTCGGGGAGGGGACCCTGTGCCAAGCAGGGGAGGCTGTGTCCCTGGGATGAAGCTGCGCCCTAGACGGTCCCGCGTCCCCTCCTGAGGGCGCAGTGTCCGCGCGGGAGGCTCTTTGCCGCGGGGGCGGGGGCGGGGGCCGGGCCACTTTTGACATGTCCACCCGGAGCGCAGGACAGTTTCTGCACGGCACATGAAGGCCAGGGAAGGCGTCACGGGGCTGTGGGTGCTCAGACGTGTTGGAGCCCCTAACCTAAGGTATAATTCCCGTCCGGAGTTTAAGTCAGAGACCCACACCGTGGTGTCTGGTTTGCAGTTAGTATTTTCAGTCTTCACGTTTTGTTTATTTCCTTCTTGGGCAAACCATTATTGGATTCCATTCTCAAAATACAAGGAAGAGTGGCTTGATATCAAACTTGCTTCTTTACTCTTAGTGCCATAATTAAGACGATCAAACCGTGGTTCTTATTGAGGATAAAATGCGTTTTAATCCTCTTTGCTCCCTCTTAAATTTACCCCCATGTTTTAGACCTTTGAAAGGTGCCATCCAGAGGTGCATTTTCTAAAACGCTGGGTTTTCTTAAGAGCAACTCCTAGGATATAGAAAAGCTAATTGTTTTTTGATTACCAGCTTTTCTCTAGGGCTGAAACTACTTTTACCTTTTTTGTTTGCTGAAGGCTTCCCAGAGGGAAAAGGAAGAAGGGGGAAAAGACTAATACAATTCCTTTTTAGGTGAGAGAATAAACGGCCCTCAGTTCATGGTTCCTCAGCCGGCAGGATCCTCTAGGCAGGGACGCCAACCACAGGGGCTTGGTAAATGTTTGATGAGACCCTGAGCTAGGTGCCCTGGTCCTGCCTGCTGCATGCATTTTCTGAGCTCTGCATTGTATTATCTGAGGGTTCTTGGGACTGGGCGCAGTCAACTCAAGCTGCATCTAATTGGGAACTGTAGTTGGAAGGGTAAGGAGGAGGCCTTTCTGTGGGGGGGAGGTGGTGGAAAGGGTCCCCTGAGAAGTGATGCCACTTGCCTCTGGTCTGTGGCCTCTGCAGTCCTTCCTGGGGAGGACGACTAGCTGTGAAGTGGTAACATCATCCACAAACAACAGCTTCTCTCATAGGCTAACTTCTTTGTGAATTCATGCGTCGTAAAGCATTTGGACTGTGTACAGATTTTTGGAATAAGAAAAATTTTAACTTCTATTTGTCCAGTGAATGCATAAAACAAACTTAACTCCAGTTGACAGATGCTTCTCTGTGGCCAACTACGTGCTGGGCTGTCCCTGTTTAGGCCCTGGAAGATAAAGTTCTGAGCAAGATAGTCAGAGTTAAAATATGCTACTGGCAGTTTACTAAGCACTTCTATAGTGTTGAATTTTAACACATAAAATTTATAATTTTAGTTACGAAATTATAAAACTTCTGTTATAGATTTGAAATGAAAGCATGCAAATAGTACATTCAAAAAGTACATTCCACTCTACCCAGCCACTCAGCCCTCCATGGTTGCTGAGCACCCTGTTGTGTATTGTCTGGGAGTAATAAAGATGTGCACACTGTGGTATATGTGATTTAAAATAATTTTAAATATTTCTTCCAACAGTGCTTTAGTGGATATTTTTTATATATGAGTGCAAGCAAACCTACTAGTTATTTTTAATTAACTATCAGAATTCATTAGCTGCAAGTTTTATTTAAGAAATGTGTTTTATTCCCTTGAATGCTATGGTTAGCTCTGTAAGTGCACAGGACCAAAGAATGTAATTTAAACAGGTAGGAGGTAGTTAGAAAGTATTCTTTGGAGAGTAATAGGTAAGGTTATACATTTGCTAGCCAATAAAAAAAATGAAGAAAAATTATCAAGCTTGGTATGAAACTGAACAGTTCCAAGAGTTTTAGTTTTATTAGAAAATTTGATGGTTTTTCTGTTTCGACTTTCTAAAATAGGAATTTTCAAATCTATAATTTGGTGTGATGGAAATGGTGGTGTGTTTAAAAACCCATTATTATGTTCATAATATGTGAGGTAGGAAAAGCAACTAGGAAAATTTAAAACTGTACATTGAAATCAGTAAGATTTCTTCTGTACTCCTCAAGTGACTTTTCTTCCCAGTGTTACAACTTTTTATTTGGAGTGTGGTCAGGGAAAGTGCAGCGGCCAGCAGAGGTCTTCACGCTGGTTCCATTTGCAGTTTTGTTTTGTGGCTTGACAGCTGTTGGGCTGGGACTGTTAATACCAAATTATTCTCACAGTTCTACAGGTTGATCAGTACTGCTTCCCCCTCTTCTCCACCTTACAAGATGTTTTAGGAGTATACAAAGGAAAATGACTTTGGTTTTAAGTTTACCATCTTTATGATGGATTTTAAATTAAGATGGAGCAGGAAGGGAGCTGACAGTAGCTCAGAGATGCCTCGTATTTTTATTGGAAGTACAGTGAAATGGAACCTCTGCTTGCTTTTGGATTGATGATTTCTGAACCTGTTTTTTTTTTTTCTTATTAAGTCATATATGCATAGATCATGAATACATTTATGCCTTTGTGGAATTCAATGTGTTATTTGTACAAATTGGAGTGCTTACATCCTACTAATTAACATAGCTTTCATCTCATTTACTTAATCACAGTATTAATACATTTGTGTTCAATACTGGATAGATTTGACTTGTACCCTTGCAATATGTTCATTCACACTTGCATCCTGCAGGTATTGCCCATGTGCATCCTGGAGCCAGGTGCTTTTCTAGGTGCTGGAGATGCAGGCCGGCTCCTGCCCTGGTGGGGTCCATGTCATAGGGGGTGAGGAGAATGGTAAACAAATACCTGGTGTCCTAAGTGCTGTGAAGAGCAGGTGAGGCTGGGTAGAAGGGGAGGTGAGGACTCAGTAGTAAAAACATTAGGCCTCAGGCTTCCTTGTCACCTGCTAGTCACAGCAGGGAGGTCATTATGGCAGAGCGGATATAAGAGTGGCAGGCAGGATGGGAGGCTGGAGAGGTAGAGGGGTGCATCTCTTCAGAGCACACAGGCTGTGGTGAGGACTTTAATCCAAGTGTGATGGGAAACCTTGAGAGGTAAGTAAGTCTGTCCTTCCCACCTCCCTTCCTAACTTACTTCCTTTTTTCCTAACAAGGTTTCTCCCTTCCTAACTAACTAGCTTCCTCCTTTCCTAACTAACAAGGTTTCTCCCTTCCTAACTAACTAGCTTCCTCCCTTCCCAACTAGTTAGCTTCTTCCCTTCCTAACTAGCTTCCTCCTTTCCTAACTCCCTCCCTCCCTTTCTAACTCCCTCCCTTCCTTCCTAACTAGCTTTCTCCCTGACTTCCTCCTTTCCTAACTAACTAGCTTCCTCCCTCCCTAACTTCCTCCTTTCCTAACTAGCTTCCTCCCTTCCTGATTAGCTTCCTCTCTTCCTAACTCCCTCCCTCCCTTCCTAACTAGCTTCCTCCCTTCCTAACTCCCTCCCTCCCTAACTTCCTCCTTTCCTAACTAGCTTCCTCCCTAACTTCCTCCTTTCCTAACTAGCTTCCTCCCTTCCTAACTACCTCCCTCCCTTCTTTCCTTCTAGTTGACTTTAGAGAGTTTTGAACAAGGGAATAAAATAATCAGATTTATCTTTGAGAAGAATCACTCTGGCTGTTGGATTCTTAGGAACTCATATTGTGCCAGGCTGTTCTAAGCACTTTACATGTATTAATTCATCGAATTCTCAAAAGTCCAAAAGGTAGGTTTTACTGTTGTTATTATTGCCTTTGTGCAGGTGGGGAAACATAGTCACAGAGTGGTTGAGTGATTTGCCCAAGGTCACACAGTAAGCCGCATGTAGCACGCACCCGGAGTGGCTGCAGGCAGGAGTGGCATCAGCAGATTGAGAGGGAGGCTCTGGGGAAGCCAGGTGACCCTGCCAACGCCTCAGACCAGGCTCCAGGCGGTGATCTCAGATTCAGCTGACTGTATTTCAGTACCTGTAAAATGCTATCATTTCTAAGTTGTGTTACTTAGTATACTACTAACAAATGGAAGGTGTTGCCAATTAGTCTGTGAGACAGTGCTTTCTCATTCTTGTGCTTTCATAACAAAGGAAAATCTAAGTGAAATAAAACAATTTAAAAATTTCTTCACATTTTGAACCTGATTCTTTCAAATCAGCTTTTGACTTGGTATTTAGGCCATGTTGGTGTGGTATATGAGACAGGAAGAAGTGTGGGGCAGAAATTAAGAGTTGAGATTTGAATGTGTGGCGCTTGAGGCCATGTGGAAAGTGGTGAGGACCTGGAGGGTGAGGGTCATCCTTGTCACCCTTCTCTGGATGACCTTGAGCAAACTACTTAATCTTTCTGTGCTTTGATTTTCTCTGTAAAAGAGAAAAGCAACTTGTGTCACAGGATTGTTGAGATGATAGTAAACTGGGCTAATGTAAAGTGCCTGAAGTAGTACCTGACTAGCAGAATTTAAGAGGGGTTGCTTCACTGATTACTTTTATGATCATCTGAGTGGAGAATTTAGATGTGGATGGGAATTCAAGGTCCAAGAAGAGGTTGGACGTAAAATTCATGTGCAATTTGACATAGTTGTAACTTTAAATTGCACAGGAACTGTACGTTCACCCTGTATATGACTCTGAGAGTCATTTGCATACTGCTGGCATTTGAAACCAGAGGGTGGGCAATGGCTTGGATGGACGCAGAAGCTGAGGACTGACCTGGGGGCTTTTGGTAAGGGGTCTATGTGATTAGAGAGGGAGGCTCTAGCCATGCCATGGAAAAGTCTGCCGAGGAGGAGGAATCCAGGGGGACTTAGTGGCCTGGAATGAAGACAGGAGTTGTCTCCTGTTGGGTTTGATAAGATCAATGACCTTGATTGGTTTCTGGAGTGGTGGGGAGAGGACATGGAGGGGGGACCTGAAGTGTGGCTGACTCGTCAGAGGAGTTTTCTTTTTTCTTTCTTTCTTTCTTTTCTTTTCTTTCTTTTTTTTTTTTTTATAGAGACAGAGTCTCACTTTATTGCCCTCTGTACAGTGCTATGGCATCACACAGCTCACAGCAACCTCCAAATCCTGCACTTCGGTGATTATCTTGCCTCAGCCTCCCAAGTAACTGGGACTACAGGTGCCCACCACAATGCCCGGCTATTTTTTTATTGCAGTTTGGCCGGGGTCAAGTTTGAACCACCACCTTGGTATATGGGGCTGACGCCCTACTCACTGAGCCACAGGCACCGCCCCAGAGGAGTTTTTTTTTTTTTTTTTAAATTAAATCATAGCTGTGTACCAGAGGAGTTTTCTTAAAAGGGGAGCAGAGCCGTGGGCTGGTGGCTGGAGGGGAGTGAGCTCAAGGAGGTTTGTATTTGTATTTTTAGGTGAGAGTGATGATGGCATGAGTGTGAGCTGAGGGTTGTTTCAGTCGAGAAGAGCTAGAATCCGTCAGGAAAGGCGCTCACTGAAGGAGCAAAGTCCTTGAGCAGGGGGCGCCATGGCAGGATTTCTCACTCAAAGATGCTTTTAAAGACATGCCACCCTTTTGAAAGGCAGATAGAAAATGAAATATGACTTTCTCTTCAGAAGCACTGGAAACTATGCCCCAGGACTTAGGGTCCAGCTGCTCACCAGCTTGTGGTGCTGGACATGTAATACTATGGAACATCTGTGCAGAAAGATATATGTAGAAATGGAACATTTCTTTGTTAAAAAATTAACTTTTCTCTAAAAGTATTGTTAACTTGACTGTAGGTTGGCACATTTATTCATCAAATTCAGTCCTACTCAGAGAACTAGAAGACATGGATCCTGATTTGTTCTTGATTAGTCTTCAAGATTCAGAGAAAAATACCAGTTTTACATTGAAGACCAACCCTGTCCTGCACCCCCAGGAGGTCATGTGTTGCTGCTTTTGGGCTGTGTGTGGACATGTTTCTGCTCCCTCAGGACAGCTGCACTTGTTTAAACAAAGTTCCCTATTGATAAAATATCTTACCTGCACGAGTTTTTGATTTCTGTGTTGTTGGTGTTTATTTGATTTTTTTTAGGTTTGGAGTTTGAAATACTTACCTTCTCAGCAGTTCAGCCAGTGGGATGAAGTGTGAGGAATTCTGTCTCAACTTCTTCCACACTCTCCCTTCAGCTCTGCCGGGGAGAGCTGTTTCTCAGCACTGGAAGCCCCGTCGCTGTGCTCTTCCTCAGGGAAGGTGTTCCTGAGGAAGGACACTGTGGAGAAGGAGAGGGTCTCTGCCTCTCTGAGCTGACATTCCAGTGGGGTAGACCAAACAGTCACAAGGGCACTGTTCCCCAGAATTATAGCTTGTCTTCATTTAGTTCCATTTACATTCTTTGTTTTTAGCGTGACACCATGCATTCATTCTGTTTTTCAGTTTTGGTGTAGTGTTTAGTAAATTACATGAGATACTCAACACTTCATTATAAAATAGGCTTTGTGTTAGATGATTTTGCCCAATGGTAGGCTAATGTTCAGTGTTTTGGGCACCTTTAAGGTAGACGAGGCTGAGCTTTGAAATTTGGCAGGTTAGGGTATTAAATGTCCTTTTGACTTATTATCATATTTTCAGCTTATCCTGGGTTTATTGGGGTGTAGCCACATCATACGTTGAGCACATCGGTAATAGTGATGTGACTGGGGAGATGAGGCTTGAGATAGGTGGCATCAGAGTGTAGCTCCCACTGCAGGTGTGGTATTCTGGGCAGGCCTCTCTGAACAGGGTGCCACACTGAGCAGAGACAGGGCTCGTCAGATCCAGATGGGGACAGGCCCTGGGCAGAAAGAACAGCCTGCTAGAGCTCCCTCTCAGTAGCGTTGCTGAGGATTGGCATCCATTGTCCAGTCAGAGTTTGGAAGGTGAGCTTGAAGGGACACACAGGGCCTTGGTTGTGTAACTCTCAAAGTGTTTCCAACCAGAGGACAAAGAAGTGCAGGAATGAGGATGGGAGGCCCAGGTTGGGGGCTTTTGCTATGATACGGGGCAGAGGTAGGGGTGCTGGAGAAAAGAGAAGGTGTAAAAACTTTCTTGGTGGGTAATGGAGGGTCAGAAGGGCTCTTAGACTCTGATGGTGCTGAGTACTAGAAGGATCTGAGGTTGGAGGCTCCCGTTATAGACATAATTTTGTAATGGATTCTGTTTGACTCTGTGTCACTTACCACCTGGTATGTGATGTGCAGAATATTTATATGTCTGGGTGCCCCTTGACTTACAATGGGGTTTGCAACTTAAATATTTTGTAAGTCAAAAATGCATTTAATACACTAACCATCAAAATTCAAACTAAAGTTTCTACCAAATGTGTATCATTTTCACTCCATCTTAAAGTCAAAAAGTTGTAAGTAAAACATGGTAAGTTGGGATTGTCTGTGTATAATGCTTAGGTCAGTTAAACCCCACAATAGTCTTACCTAGCAAGTCTCATTACTCCTATCTTTCAGATTAGGAAATTGTTACTAAGAGGCTTGATAATTTCCTAGGATGGCTGGATAGCATTGAACATTTATTAAACTCTTACCATGAGTCAGACAATGAGAATAGTGTGGCATCATCCTCACTGTTTTAGGAGAATTGTCATCCTTCACACCTGGCCTGGCTCTCTTGAGCACCTCCTAGCAGAACTCTTTTCTTCTGCTCTTGGTCTCCATCAGTCCTTGATCAGCTAGATCCATCTGCTCACAGTGCTGCAGATGCCTCCATGTCTGAGCCCTCCCTGCAGCCTCCTTTCCTGTCCCTTCCTGCCACTAGGTCCCAACTCCACCCCTCTCGGGGGTGTGTGCAGCAACCATCACTGTGCTCCTCAACCGACCACGTACCCCACTTGCATTCTGCTCATCCCTGCTATCTGCACCCACCACGCCCTCCCACACAGTCTGCTCTGCTGGGGTGGAAGCCCCAGGAGGCAGTGCTGTTGCTTAGTGTCTGTCCCAGGGTCTCAGAACAATGCCTGGCAGGTACTGAGCACTCATATGTGTTTGCTGAATGAGTGAGTAACTTTACTTTTCCTGTAGGTAGTAAGTGGCAGAACCTGAACGGAGTTTGAGTGAGTCCGCCTCTGAAGACGTATGCTTTCTCTGCCTCTTGACGCTGCCCCCGTGTCCTATCGTACTTGGTGAATCAGTTGTAGATTTATGTCTCATATGTCTGTGTTATCTCCAGATTTCCACGCTTTTCTTTGTAGACTAGAAACATTTACAAAACATTCAAAATTGTTATAAAACCATAAAGTGCAACAAAGTAAATTAATCTGTTGAAAACAAGGAATCCACATCTTAAAAAAAACCTCTATCCTGCCAATATCATTTTAACCCCTTTTATAAGGTGTAGTTGAAATGCATCCTCTGAAGTAATGACAATATATGTTATAATTGGAGAATTTACAGTTATAACTACATCTTGACAAAAATTAGAATACTTTGTGTAATTCTAGGAGGTTTTAGGAGCAGCCAAATAAAATGAACATATATTTTATTTAACTGTGAAAGCTTAAAGGAATTAAAAATTGGAGAACATGTGGCTTATAAGCTGTTTGGTGGAGAAGCAAACAGGAAAATGTCTCAGAATTTGGGAAATTGAGGATGTAATCCCATCCCTGCCTGTGAATCAGATGGTCTATCCACTTCCTGTCTCTGCTGCAGGTTCCTTGAATGTGAAATGAGAGCGGTCCAGTTGGTGGTTTCCTAAGTTCATTCCACTTCTAGAAGACTCTTATAAGTAGGAGGGGCTCAAGGGAGCCAGGCAAGGTGTGAAGGATGGCAATGCTTCCACAACAGTGACCTGCTCAGATCACCAAGTGTTTCAAGCATCATTCATTCAGACGTCCAGCAGATAGATACTCATTGAGGACCTGTGTATAGTCCTAACAACAGGTGATGCCACATCGTGTCCTGTGGCTGCCGAGATTCATGCCAGGCTGGTGCTTAGCAGTGTCCTGTCCCTTCTCTCAGACTAACTTTTTTTAATGAGGTGAGGTGTTGGGGGGGAGGGTGGGCTTTGAGAGTTGAGTGGCATTAGGAGGCAGTATCTTGGGAGATGGAGTAATGGTTTATGATTCTGCAGGAAAACATGAACTATCAGAATCTTAGAAGTAGTCCTTTCTCCATTTTCTTAGTCTTAGGGGACTACGCTGTTAGTTGTTTTGAATTAAATTGAGCAGGGATTGTTTTTCAGTTCTTTAAGTCTAGAGTTTATCATAAGTAGCTCAAGACAATTCAGTGTTAGTTAATATTTAATACACACACACACACATATACACTTCTACAATTATAAAGTTAGAAATAGAAGTTGTAACAAACATACCAGTCTGGCTAGAGAATAAGTTTGCAAGTTACATTGTATTCCTGGGCCTTTACTGAAGGGCAGTGCACATAATCCCAATTTCTTTGTTTCTTTTTTCTTGAGTAACAGCAGGACACAAGTTCTCTACCTCACCTACTGAAAGGAATGTATATAAGGATGTAAGGTACTTCTTAACAATCTTTCTAGGCTCTGGGGTCAGGCACAGTATCTGGTTACCCTGCGGTACCACGTGCACAGAGCATGGGTTCCTGGATGTGCTGTTGCCTAGCTGCTGCCTCCTACAGCCCAGGACTGTCCTTTCTCATCATCTTTCCTTTCAGAAATAGGTTCTGTCACACACCTGCTTTTTCAAATTTTTCTTTTGAGGTGAGGTGTGTTATGGATGCTTCAGATTGGCAGGGTCTGTCTCGTGTGTACTCTGGCTATGTGAGGTCAGGAAATGGGATTTTGGTTCTGACTTAGGAAGGGGTTCCTCATCCCAGAAGGGTGACCCTGTGTAGAGAAAAGGGGTTTAAAAGATGCTGCGTGGCTGCAGGAATGACTCCTGACCACTGTGTGAAGAATGATGGGAAACACTTGTGTTGATCTATACATTTCCCTTGGCCTGGGCCTGAGCATGAACGTAGCAGCCTGGTGTTCATCTAAATAAAGGTGGTGGTTTCTAGAGACTTGATGTGCTTGGGCCACAGTTCAAAGAGCAATGATCTAATTGTTTATATCCATTCTATTCTAGATGTGAATGAAATGAGTCACATCAAATACATGTTTATTAATTATTACTCCTGACCATTTTGAATTTGATTCTTTCACAGAATAGATATCCACCCCAAATAATAGTGAAACAATTATTATTCTTGAGGTGAACATCATTTTGCAATAGGTTTTACTGTTTACTTTTGTGGAATACTTGAGAGTATTATCTTAATACACTAGAACTTTATTTTTATTTTTATTTTTTTTAAGACAAGAGTCTCACTTTGTCGCCCTTAGTAGAGTGCCATGGCGTCATATCTCAGAGCAACCTCAAACTCTTGGATTCAAGTGATCCTCTTGCCTCAGCCTCCCAGGTAGCTGGGATTACAGGTGCCCACGACAATGCCTAGCTATTTTTTTAGAGACAGGATCTCGCTCTCGTTCAGGCTAGTCTTGAACTCGGCAGCTCAGGCAATCTACTTGCCTCAGCCTATCCCAAGTGTTGGGATTATAGGCGTGAGCCACCTTACCCAACCTGGAACTTTATTTTTATTGAAAGGCTATCTAAACTTTTAAAGACCCTCATGCAATAAATTTTTGTTTTTAACAGTTGAAAGTAGTGGCAAAGCAGTAAACAGTGAATAATTATTTTCTGCATATACACATGTAGTAGCTAGTTTGTGAAGCTGAAACTGAAAAATCTTAACGCAAAAAACTTGGAATCCCTAGGAATGAATCATAGGATTTCAGAGTACAACAATTTGGAACCTCAGAGTTCAGCCTACATTTTGCCATCACTGAGACCCTGTGGGGACAGAATCACTTGCATTAAATGTTTCAGCTGGTTTTTGGAAGTGATCAGAAGAAAACCTGTCTTTCTTCTGGGTGAATGGCTAATGTGCCATTCCTTGTACACGTAGGGTTATGTGAGCAGAGCAGGTTAAAGCTGGCACCCGACTCTACTCTAGGTTTTCTTCCCTGTGTTTTTGGTGTCATGTAGTAGATGATTTTCACCCACGTGCAGGTGAATGAGTGACATATCTGATCATTTCCTAGTGAAGCCTTCTATCTTAACTTTATTCCTCTAATGAAGCTGTGTGAGGGAAGTGATTATATTTACAAAGAAAAGCTGGCATGGCAGAGACCTGCAGGGTGTTATTGAGCATGGCCACCTGTGTCCACCCTCCGGCTCCTGCTCAGCCACCTTGAGTTCTCCCTGCAGAGGTAGCTGTTCACACTGTGGCAGGGCATAGGCATGGAGAAGTGCCTGATGGACTCAAGTCGTGTTTATCACTGGACACACTTGCTCTAAGAAAAGGAAGGTTTTATTTTTCTTTGACAATGATTTTGAGCTATGCTGTGGACTGGAAAAGATGTGCTGGGATTCATCAGACAGCACCCTGGGTGGATAAAGCAGGACAGGGCAGTGCCACGTGGACAGGAGACCCGCCAGTGTGCCTCTTTCCATTGCATCAAAGAGTGGATCCAGGCATTTTCCAGGCTTACTGATGGTTGAAGGAAATGATGCCCATTACAAGTATGATCAGTTTATGGTTTGAGTGTTCATCTTTTTGGGTTCTCTGGGCAGATGTGGGCAGAAAGTAAAAGGAAAGGTGTTCAGAGGTTTTGTTTTCTTATGCTTTAAACAGCTGCTGTGAAATTCACCCTCTGTGAGTGGACAGGTATTTTCTTGAATGTTAGGTTGTGCAGCCCTCTCCCCGGCCTGGTTTTAGAGCACATCCACTCCATGATGTCCTTGTGCTCGTGGCCAGTTGGTTCTCAGTCCCAGCCCTAGGCAACCACTTGGGTAATCTACATTCTGTGAAGTTTCCTTTTCTAGACGTTTCATGTCCTGTGCAGCCATTCGCTTCAGCTGACGTGTTTTCAGGCTCCCCGCTGTAAGTGTTGTGGGAGTTTGCTCCTCTGGGTGCTGAGTGGTGCTGCAGTATGTGGTGGAGCCGTGGTTCTGTTCCTCGCCAGGGATGGACTCGGAATTGTTTCCTCTTCCTGACTGTTATGAGTAATGCTCCTCTGAACATTAGCGAACACAGCTTTGGGTAGACATGCATTTTTATTTTACTTAGGGGGTTTTGTTTAAGGCAAAAACATATGTTTGATATTGATAGTGCTAGTAGGTACCATTTAGTTCCAGGGGGCTTACTCTTCAAATCTGTCTCTGGTGGAGTCTGAGTTGTGTGAACCTGTTCCCAAGATGGAATATTATGGTTATAATATCGAGCAGAAGCTGTGAGGCTTTCTTAAGATGACTGCCCTGTGTGTGGCACACCCTGTCAGGTCCTTTGCAGACAAACTCTTTCCCAGTGTTTGATTTTTTTTCCCTGACTCATCAGAAGAGGAAATCAGTGAAGTACTATTGGGCATACTAAAAGACACATTCAACCTACAGAATCACATACGCTTCCCCTTTTAGCCAGCAGCCCTATTTCTAGGACAACCTTAAAGATACAACTACAGCAATTGGAAAATTCATATGGAATAACCTAAATATCCATATGCAGAGAGGGCTGAACAAACTCTGTTGCATCCACATAGCGGAGTCCTCAGTGGAGCCAAAGATAAGCTTTGTGAGTTGGGTAGACTGGTTTCCAGGATACCCTGGATGGGAACAAGGCAGATGCCCAGGGACATCTAGTGTGCTGCCCTTCATGTGAGAAGAAGGGGATACAGGAAAACACACGAACTCTGTGCGCTTGTGCAAAGAAGACACAGGAGGGATAATCCACATGAGAAACAGATTGGGCACCATGGAGGGGGCAAGAGGAGGTGGGAAAGTGGATACTGGGCTGCAGGGATGGGGTGGGGGGGGCGCACTGCCTTGGGTGTGTGCTTTAGTGCAGCCCAGACCTTGGAATCGCAGTATTCCCCACTTCCCAAAACAAATAGAAAGTTAATAGAGCATCAACCAGGCTGCTCAGTACCCAGAGTGAACACAAGTTGAAACATGTACCTCCCACTACAGTACAGACAGCAGGGCCACAGCCAAGGGTGGGAGGAGAGTGTTAACCCAGTGTGGGAAACTACATTGCCGGGATTCTGCAAGGCTGAGGACAGAAAGGACTTCCCAATCCTGTGCTTGTTGGGTTAGGGTTCGCAGTGGGAAATGCCTTGTGTGTGCGTGGGGTGGAACAGGTAGGCAGGTTCATGGTGGACAGTGACAGCCGGAATGCTCTGTCCAGAGAAAATACAGGTGAGGGAATGAGGGCAGTTGGGAGCCCTGGTGTTGGGTTGGAATCTGGTACCAGCGGGACCCCATGGTCTTCACCAGATGCATGTAAAGAAAGGCACAGGAGTAAACGTAGGTGTGTGTGTGCTGTGCATGGGGCAGTGCCTTGCAGTGACTGATTACACTTGAATGTCATTTCCTTGCTGGCAAGGAAAAACCAGCAGGCTCCTTGGAGAAGGTGAGCCTGTAGCTCCTGTTGGTGCTGGGAAGTAGGGCCGTGCTCAGAAAGAGCGGGGCATGTTGCCAGGGCACAGGAGCAGATCTGAGGGAGTGCCGATGGCTCCAGCAGCATTGGCAGGAGAGGAGAAGTGGTGGTGTGGGTGTGTGATGCACAGTGGAATCAGTACTTCCCTCAGAAACAACTTCAGGCAAACACGGTGGACATAGAATAGTTACTTCAGGTGAGCTTCACAAATGGCTGCTAAGCTTAGTGGGAGAAGGTTTGAAGAGAAACAGGATATTTGCCTAGTTTCAAAGTATCTCTTCCCCAGGTTATTTATTAAAAAGGGAAAAATGGTAACTTGAGAGTGGAGAAAACCAGCAGACACCACCGCCAGGTGATCCAGGTAAACATCACCTGTGGTGGGCGGAATCGCCTCGTGTGCTCCAGCTGTGCTCCTGCCTCACACGCACAATCCCCATCTGATCGTGAGGACACACAGCACATACCAGGAGAGGAGCACCCTAAAAAGTGCTCAGCACAGTGGTTACAGTGCCAGCCACATGCACTGGGGCTGGTGGGTTCAAACCTGGCTCAGGCCAGCTAACCAAGAATGACAACTGCAACGACAACAACAAAAAGAGCCAGGCGTTGTTTTGGGCGCCTGTAGTCCCAGCTGCTCAGGAGGCTGAGGCAAGAGAATCGCTTGAACCCAAGAGTTGGAGGTTGCTATGAGCTGTGACACCATGGCACTCTACTCAAGGCGACATAATGAGACTGTCTCAAAAAAAAAAAAAAAAAGTGCTCAGTGCTCTTCAAAAGCGTCCAGGTCATGAAAAAATGGAGGAAGACTGAGGCTCAGTCTGAGTGGAGAAAACGAAGGAGGCAGACGCCTGGCTGTGGCCTGGGGTTCTGGGTGGGACTCTGGAGCAGGACTCTGGAGCAGGGCAGGACAGGACAGAGATGTTTGTGGGAAAACTGCTGGAATTCAGAGGAGGTTTTTAATACTGGTGTTTATTTCCCAGTTTTGATGGGCCCTTCGCCCAGCTTCTTCTAATGCTCATGTTTTTTTTTCTTTCTTTCTTTTCTTTCTTTTTTTTTTTAAATTAAATCATAGTTGTGTACATAAATGCAATCATGGGGTACAATGTACTGGGTTTACATACAATTTGAAATATTTTCATCGAACTGATTGACTTGTGACCTATTACAGCTTTTCTGATGCTCATGTTTTACAACATCCATGATTTTGGGAGAAGGGGAGGAAGAATGTATGGGAACGTTATAGTTTTCTAAGTCTAAAATTTCAAAATAATAAGACATTGAATAATAAGCTGAAAAGGACAGAAGGTGGCAAGAGACCTGTGAGGTAGAAGGAGCCCCTGCCTCGCCTTCCCAAGGCACAGTGTTTACCTAGTTTATCTTTGGATTTGTTTGGTATTGTTCCCCCCAAAAGAAGTTCTAAATTTCTACACAGAAATTTGTCAGTTTTTTTTCTTTATGCCCGTTGAGTTTTGAGTCCCCTCTAAAAACATTTTTCCTACCTCAATCATCATATTGTGTTTTTCACGTTCAGTGTGTTGATCTGTATGAAATTCATCTTTGCCCTAGGCCAGCTGTTTCAGAGTGGTCTGCCTCTGCCAGTGAACAGACAGGCCGACCTTTGTCACATGCTGAGCGCTTTCTTCAGTTACATTTCTAACTGTGTGTTTTTGTTGTGCAGGAAATCTATTGATTTTGTCTGCTGATTATGTCCACAGCTTGTCCTGAGCTCTCATGTTTTCTAGATGGAGGATCCTCCTGTAAACGTGCCTCTTCCTTTCTAATCTTTGTACTTTTTCCCTTCATTAATTTCCTAGAAGTTTTGGCACCATTCTGAATGTAGTGTTTGGTAGTAGCAGTGACGGGCAGGCTTCTCTTGTTCTTACTTTGACTAGAACACATCTAGTGTTTCATCACTTGTGATGCTACTGCAGTGTTTACACGTGCTTTTATCTAGTTTAGCAAGTTACGTTCTCTTCCTTGGTTGAGAGTCTTTTTAAAATAATCCTCATGAATAGCAGTAGGATTTTATGCATGCTTTATCTGCATCTATTGAGATGATCAGATGGTTTCTCCCTCCTATCTATTAAAACAGCACATTGTATTAATAGATTTCCTGATGTTAAACATTCTTGCATTCTGAGGAAAATCCTATTTTTAACACACTGCAAAATAAATTTGCTATTTAATACCTTCTTCTTTTTCAAAATGAGTCCTTTCTCCTCCCCCCTCCCGCCCCCCAGCTTTTTGTTTCTTTGAGGTATAGTTTACATATTGAAGATAGACACAATGGTATAAATGTTTACCACCCGGTTTTATACCCTGGAGGGGGTGGAAAAGCTGATGTGTAGTGTTTGCCAATTTTTGTGGTATAAACATTCCTGCAGTGCCCTATTGCAACACACTAGGGAGCTGTCAGCTGGTTCACCAAATTCCTAAAAATGCGACACTGGTCTCCCATGAGTGGCAGCAAGTGTACCACTGGGGCCTGAGTTGCAGCCTGATGACCTTCATGTCTGTGTGCACCCACGTGGCCCCCCTAAGATCAGCTCAAGGCTTCCTCAGGTCAGCACCCCACCCCTACTCTGGGTGGCGCCTGTTCTAATCTCTGTCACCATGGTGTTCTTGCTTGACGTTTATTTTTAAGGCATCCTTGTTTTCGCTTCTGTGTACTTACACCTCTACATTTTCTCCCTAAGAACTGCCTTGGCCACCTCATTTATATATAGTAAAACACAGGGTTTGTGGTGATTTTCATTGAAAAGTTGATCATCTGACCCCTAATTACTCTTGTGGCACTGGCTTTATTAGAAAAACAATAGGTTCTGTGATTACAGCTTTCCTTAAGTGTGAGGTGCTGGCTACATTCACGCAGCCCTTCATCCTCCCTAGTTTCAGCTGGACCTTTTTAAGTTCATTTATTCATGCAGTCATTGAATAAGTATTTTTCGAGCACCTACTATGTGTCAAGCACTTTGGATGCCAAAAGTATAGCAGTGAATGAAATGAACTTAGTGTCTTTCTTCACAGGGCACATGCTCTGACGCATCTTTAAGTCATGTGTTTTTCCTATTTTACTGTCCTTGCCAGTTTTCCCCTTATTCAGGCATCCACTCATTTTTGCCCCTGGTATTATCTTAAATCAACCCTAAATCAATCCAATTTCTTCCACTGCTTCACTTTGAAATCCCTGCTTTGATACTAGTTGACATTTAGCTTTACTTACATAATTATTTTCATTTTTACTAAGTTCTTATGATGAAAAGACAAAAGACTTGGCTCTGGTGAGTTTTATGTTAGCAAAGGTCAGCGATTGAAGGGCTGCAACAGTATGGTGATTGGGAACATCCGGTAGGTGACAGTTGGTGGTTCCTGAGCTGTCCTAACACTGAGGGGTGGTGCAAGAGCTCCCAATTTCCGCTGTGATGCTGGATGCTGTGAGACCTTGCTCTCCTCCAGCCAGCAAGGGCTGTCTGTAGCTCAGAGGGAGGGATGTGGGCGCTGTTCACAGCTTCACTGGGCGGCTGTGTCTCCCGGCAGCCTGGTGGCACCCAGGCCGGAAGCCTAGTCACGAGCCCCCATAGCACCATCAGGCAGTTTTCTGTATGCTCTGACCTCCTGTGGAGTAGAGCTCTCCGTTGTGCTGCGGGCCACAGTCCAGGGAAGTGGTGGGTTTTCCTGTGGAAGAAGGAGCTAGAAGACTCGGATGGAGTTGAACCATTGCTGGGGCTAGCTGGGAATTTGGGTGCAGGCCAGTGGGCCTCAGAAGTCCATCTGCTCATCTTCCTGCTAAACTGATTTGGATTTCTGCTTCTTTAATCCTTTGCAAAGTTAATTCATTTTTAATTTAAAAATCAGTATTTTATTTTAATAAGAGAACATTGTTTTATTTATTTGGAGCAATGTAAAAGATCCTAGAGATCTTGTCTCCTCTTCTGGAGTAAGGTGCTGAGGAGCAGCGAGTGTGGAGGGGCAGCCTGGAGTGGCCCTGGCCTGGTTTGTCTGTTGGGAACCTGGGCCCACCGAGCTCCCTGCCAGCAGCACATCCCATCCTCACCCTGATGCCGCAGGCAGCCTTCACCAGCGGGGGTTTCTGTCGCGGCCAGAGGGAGAAAACTTGCGGTCCTTTTGTTTACCTGGTGGCTTCCTGACTGCTCTCCTGTCCTCTTTACCACACTGCAGCTAGTCGATGACAGAGATGATAAAAATGAACATAAAAGAAAAAAATCATTTTTGTGTGGCAATTTATATTACCTATTTTTTTGTGGTTCTACTTTGGAATTTAATCTTTGCCATGGAACACTTATGGGGGTCAAGACTTCTTCAGAAGGTTGCAACCTCATAGACTACCTTTATATCTAGAACTCAGAGCTCTCCTTAAAAGTGCGTTTCCCTATTGTTATACTCATACTGGATTTTAAAAATGCATACATTTTATTTGTTGGTACTTAAATTCACAAATCAGCTGATGAGACTGATACTGATAGTATTATAACAGGACAAACAAAACCTTTCTTTGAATACTGAAGTAACAAACAAAATTAGAGATTATACCAAAATGCAGAGTTAACAAGGTAGAGAGAATCAATGACACTCTTTATAGCATAAATCTAACCATTTACTTGAATACTTTAAAAATTGTTTGAATAAAGCCTCTATTCCTACAAGTAGGAGTGATTCATCATCATGTTTTTTTTTTTCCTTTTTATGTGAGACAGGTCTCACTCTATTGCCCTGAGTGCAGTGATATCAGCCTAGCTCACAGTAACCTCAAACTCTTGGGCTCAAGTGCTCTTCCTGCCTCAGCCTCTTGAGTAGCTGGGACTATGAAGTGCCCACCATCACACCTGACTAATTTGTCTATTTATCATAGGGATGGGGTCTCACTCTTGCATAGGCTGGTTTTGAACTCCTGGCCTCAAGCAATCCTCCTGCCTCAGCCTCCCTGGGTGCTAGGATTATAGGCATGGGCCACCTAGCCCAGCCTTGTCATCAAACATTTTTGTATTTTTTACTTCTTTTTCTAGAAGTTGGAGCCTTGGTCTTAAAGATGTCACTACTACTATCACATCTTGCTTCCTGAAGTTAGGAATATCTAGTCTCCTTTGTACAGCCAAGAGGGTGATCTGTTACCTGTCCCTGAAACCCTTCTGATGGGTCTCAGATCATTTCTCCCACCCCCTACCCGCCCCCAGATAGTCACACAATAGGCACAGTGAAAACCAGGAAATCAGGGCTCTAAAATAAGCAGTCCCGCAGGAAGGAAGCAGCATGGCCACTGCCTGTGCTGACTGGCCTCACCCCCTTCCCTGGTCCTCGGCAGTCTGAAGTCAGCCCTGGCAGTGGCTGGGCTCTGCTTTGGCTTCCTCACCAGTTCCCAAGGTGCCTCTGAGACTGGGGTCGCTTCACAATTCCAGGCTTGGCTCTTCCAGGTCTGGTTATGCTCTCATTGGCGGGTTTCCAGAAGCCTCTGCTTGATGTCCCTGGTGTAGAGGAAGACCAGACATTCTGTGGGTATGAGCCCCCTGGGCTGCTGTTCTGACTTGGGTTTTTCCTGCTACTTCTTGCCTTTCATTCTTTGGTTCTGGAGCTAGGTCTTACCCTGTCTGTAGTGAAGGTTTTGGGTGTTGGAACGCCATGAATCTGCTGCAGCCGAGGGGCGGCCATCTCTGATGTTTGCCTGTCTGCTGCCTGGCTGCCTCACTGCCACATCTTCCTGGTGCTCGTCCCTTATTCTTCACTTGTCTGGGAAGAGGCCCATGGACCACGGGCTGGAAGAGGCACCTCACCAGCCCTGGGAATCTCTGGCAAAGGGGACCTGGAGGCTGATGCTTCAGGGCAGGGGCCCCTCCTGGATTTTTTAAGGACATCCTCAACTTAATTACTTTGTTTTTTAACTTTGAGCGTATGTCTCTTACCTGCCCTTTCAGGCACATGAGGATTGGGCCTTGTAACCTGTACAGCTGTAGTCCTTCAGCTTTTCAGCACTAGGACTGGTTTCATGGAAGGCTGTTTTCTCTCAGGTAGGAGGCATTAGACTCTCATAAGGTCGGTGCAACCTAGATCCCTCGAATGTGCAGTTCCCAGGAGGGTTTGTGCCCTGTGAGATTGTAATGCTGCTGCTGATGTGGCAGGAGGAGCTTGTGGGGAGGGGCTGTAAATACAGATGAGGCCTTGCTTGTGCTGCCCTCACTTCCTGCTGTGCAGCCCAGTTCCCCACAGGCCCAGGGGCTGGGGACCACGGCTGTATAGCACACAGTGGGTGCCCAGAAAATGTTTCATAATATTGAATTAAATAACTGGCCTTATATCACTTTGTTTTTACTCATGATTTGTTAGTCATTGATTGAGGTTATTCTCAACTTGTGATTTAGCTGGTATTTGTATGGCTGTACATATTTGTACATCTTTTATTCATGGAATTTAAAAAGGTGATTTCTTGATTTTAATGTTAAATTTAATGCTTTCATAAGATGGCTTTTTTTTTTTTAGCAATTCTGGGTTTACAAAGTGAGGCTCTTTTGGGAAGTATTTGTCCAGAAACATCCAGAAGTAATCTTTGCAGCAGCAGTTGTTAAAGTACCGGGCTTAACGTGTGTTTTGAGCTTTGTTAAAGATCTGTAGCTGGTAGCTTCTGTCAGGGCCTTGTTACTGAGTTGTGGAGTGCTTCCTGAGTGCCATGAGCTCATTTTGGATCCAATACAAGTTTGTTGTCTAAAATTACCTTTATACTGGAAAATCTTCTATTTAAACTTTTGTGTATTTTTAAATTAATTCCTTAGGATGCTTCTGAATTACAGATTTGGGGGGTGCATTTTAGATGTTTTGGCACCACCACCACCGTCAGCTACCTCCACATGCTACCGGGTGTCCCACCAGATACAGACACTCTCTGCATGGAAACAGTTCCAGGTGTGGTTGGTTTTTCCCTGTGTTCCCAGTAGTTTCTGTGGTCCTGCTTATGGGCCCTGCTGAAGCCTTATGTGTGTGTGAGCTCCCTTAATGTGCCCTCAGGCAGCTGCCCCTGCGGGTGTGTGTGCACCTGACTTGCCCCTCTGTCCTCCCTCCAGCCAATCTCTCCTGAATGCTCCCTGCACCATGTGGGGATAGAGAATAGAGCCAGTGAGACGGGGTCCTTGCTGTCATGGAAGTGGCTAGTGGTGCAGTCATGTGTATGTCCCGTAGTCACGTGGACAGATGCCAGATGGCAGCTGTGATGGAGGGCAGATGAAGACCAGGACTTGGAGCAGAGGGGCGGGACTTCCTGCTCATTCCTCTTCAGCCTATCTGCTCAGGTTTTGGCCTCAGCAGCCCTGTGGAGTGGCTCTTCCAAATCACTAGTGACCTGTCTCTTGTCAAGGTCGGTGGCCAGTGTTTTGCCCTGTCTTACTTGGGGTGTCAGTAGGATGGATGGACTGGCCCAGGATGACCAGGCTTGGTCTCTCTGCATGCCCCAGCCCCAGGCTTTCACCAGGAGCCCTGTGAGCCCAGCTGAAGGCCAGCTAGCCCTCTTGTTCCATGTATTGGTGCCTCGCCCTCTACCCTGAGCCCCTGGATTTTTGTAGTGTGGACCTGCCTTAGTTCTGGGTCCTTTCCTGGATGCCTGCTTCTCTTGCTCCCCACAGAGGATGCTGGCTTAAGGTGCAGCATCTTTCTCTTCTCTCTCTCTCTCACCCTGCACCCACTATCTTGGCAAGGCTCTTCCCCAAGGTCTGTTCCATCTGTCCCCTTTGGTGTCCCAGTGTATGCAATAGTAGCTTGGTTTTCCTGGGTCCAGACTTGCCCTTGTAGTCCATTCTTCATATGGTCGCCAGGGTGCAAATCCTAGCTGACCCCTGAGGGACTCCCATCACTTAGGAGGCAGTCCCTTCCTTCAGAGAAAGTTCAGGTCCTGACCCCGACCTGTTTCCCTTGGGTCCCTGGCTTGCTGCAATGGGCCTGCTGCTCTTTCTGTGCGGAGGGTTGCAGCTCACACACTGTTTCCTTGGGGAGGTGGCACCCTGTTTTGGGAGGGCCTAAGGTGGCCTCTTTGTTGGTTTATACTAGCGGCTTCAGCCTTGTGAGGTCCACAAGGCTTGTGGAGGCACAAGCGGCTGTGCTTCTGCGGCTCTGGCTCCTGTAGCTCACGCTGCTGGGCATCCCTCTTGGCCTGAGATGGGCAGAGCTGGTGTGGCGGTGTGTACTTCCATCCTCGTGAGCCGGTGTCCTGAGACATGAGCAGCTTAGGCTGGGTCAGCGGTCTCTGGCTGCCGTCAGTGTCTGTGGATGCATCCGTCTTTCTGCTCCTCTGTTCCACGGTGGGACCTTTGTGCTGGTGTTTGTCTCCTCAGGTCACTTGGTGAGTGTTCTGTCTGTGCCTGGTTCCTGAGACAGGCAGGGGAGCAGCAGCCTAGGAAACCTCAAACATCCTTATCATTGGCTGGAAAAGTGGTTACTTGGGTGTCTGGGGCAGGGCCTTTGCTCTGTGAGGCTCTCTCAGTCAGAACAGCAAGGGGGCCCTAGGCTGTGAGTCCTGGTGCTTGAGCTTGCACAGCGGAGCATTGGAGTTCTTTACTACTTCCAGTTCTGGACCAGTTGAAAGAGCCATGTACGCTGTGAAAAGGCTTTGTGTGAGTGGTCTGTGGCCAGGTGGGCTTGCTAATCCTTTATCCTATATCAGGAGGACTTCCTGCCCAGTGATGAGCATGGCAGTGGACAGGCCCCTTCTCTGTAGCAGGAGAAGAGCCAAGCTGGTTGGTCTGGGTAGGCTGAGCCCAGGAACTAAAGGGACAGGCAGGCACCTCCTTCTGCAGGGTAGAGCACGTCGGCTTGATTCTTTCCATGGGGAGCAGGAGGGGCAAGAGACAAGATCCACTGTACTAAGGAAGGGTGTCCGTGTCTCACATCAGCCTAGTCCGGAAGCAGGGCAGTCTCTGCAGGCCTGCCAGCATCTGCTTGTCTCCCTCAGGGGTGTGTGTGTGTGTGTGTGTGTACCGCCCAGAGGCAGTGACAACCTGCGGCCCCTGCGTCTCCCACTGTCTGCCTATCCCTCCAGGGACAGTAGTCTTTGTTCCTAGAATCGCCCCTGCCATCCATCCCTCTGAAAAGAGCTTTGGTGACTCAGTTCCTTGAGGCCTTTGTGGTATTCTAGGGGCAATCACACTGGTCGTAGGCAAGGTCACCCGGAAGAGCTTACGGGAGAGTAAGGAGCTTCTGGGGAAGCTGGTTTGGGATTTGGGGGAAATTGTCTCCTCTTTTCAAATGTTACTAAAGAGTTTTTTCTTCAGGTTCTGTTTCTTTTTCCAGTTTTCTGTTTTCTGTGGGGAGCTAGATGCAGGGGCATGTTTCCTTGCCCCCCAGGCACTGCTCTTCAGGTAAGAGCAAGGAGATGGGGCATTTCAGTTCTTTAAAGAGCATTTTCCACCATTACAAGGTCACACACAGTTGTTTGGTAGTGGAGAACAAAAGACCAAATGCCAGAAAGCTAAGCTTTTGACCCTGAGGGCCCAGAGTGACCTTGGGGCTTATGAACTGGCAGGAAGTCCACAGGGCCTGTATGTTATGCAGGTGGGCAGGGGCTCCAGAAGTAGGGCGTTGTACACCATGCCTAAGACCTGGGCTGTGTAGCAGGATGGAAGATGGTGCCTTTGGCTGTACAAAGCAAGGAGGGCAGATGGCCAAGGGTCTGGGCAGTTGACATGGAGGCACTTGAGGGGCAGGCAGGGGTGGGGCAACTGGGTGGAGCCACTTGTTTTGCTCTCCCCCCTTCCCCAAACCCCACTCCCCGCCATCCTGCCAGGCAGCTGCTCAGGCTACCACTCCAGGCAGGTGCCTCACAGGTGTTGCAAACTGAGCATCTGAAAGCAACATTTTATTTCCCTAAATTTTCTATCCTTCCTCTTCACAGTGAGCATCACCAACACCCACCGAGTTGCTGGAAACCTGGCAGTCGTCCTAGCATTCACTGTCACATCCAGTCCCTGATCACACTGTGCCTCATGTCCCTGTGTTCACCCCCACTCAGGTCCCGGATGCTCCCTGTCTCCCTGCTGCCTGGCAAACTTGTCATCTCTCCTTTGGCCTCTGTGAAAACCTCTGCAGGCCTTGTGCATCCCTCATTCTCTCAGTTTCTCCCACACGGCACCACAGGTCGCTCTTCCCCCTGTGCCTATAGACGTCAGAACTTGCCTTGGCATCTAGAGTAAAACTTAGCCTGGAGCCAGGCTTGACCCAGCACCCATTCTTCTCAACCTCCCTCAGACCGCTGACCAGGTGTTGCCCACAGCTCCCTGGAATCGTCTTGCTCACCCTTCTCTCATTCCCCTCTCGTATCTTTCTCTGTGAGCCCCTCCTCTGCCAGGGGCCCCTTCTGCCTCTGCTCACCAGGTGACTGCTCTGCCCTAGCACCTCCTGACACCCTGTTTGCATGGGTGTGCTTTAGATGTTCAAGGAAGTGGTGGTGTGCCTGGTCTCTGGAGCCAGGTTGCAGGGTTTGAAGCATCTCCCCACCCCCTGCCTCTTCCTAGCTGTGTGATCTCAGCACGTTAGTTACCCTGCTGGGCCTTTATTTCTCTGTCTGCAAAATGGGAATACTCACACCTGCCTCATTCCCATGAGGATTAAATGATAAGGCCAAGTGTTAATGGGGGTGTGCATTTGTGGCTGCTCTTGTTATTTTGTCACACACTGTTAGCCTCTTTAGAACACTTACTTGTGCCTTTGATCTTGTCTCTTCCAGGGCAGAGACTTCTCTGTGTAGACTGGGCAAATGGCAGAGCTTTTCCTTGCTCTGAGCTCGTTGGCTTTACCTTGGAATTGGAGATGAAGTTAGGTTATTCTTAGTATTTTAAGTTTATAGGCCAGACAGAGTCCATTCTGTCGGAAACAGAAATGACCTCCAATATAGGAGCACGTGGTTTCCCCAGTGAAACAGATGCCCCAGGCAGTTCTACCAGCAGGTGGAAGTCCAGAGAGGAAATTGAGAGATGCTTGTGATTGAAATTAAGCCTTACTTGGATCATAACCTAACGGAGAGTTCACCCATGTCTTCCCTCAGGATTTGGGGCATCGATCCTACATTCCACCTTGAGAGAGGTGGCCCGAGAGTGTCATTTGCCATGGGAGAGCAGCACTCTCCTTATTTTATACCAAACAAAGCTATAATTGATGATCCTTTAATGCCTAGTGTAAATCTAACAGTTGAATTAGGATTTTTTAAATTCGAGTTTGCTCTGTGGGCCTTTTACAAATTAATGTACTGTTTGTTCAATGTAAAATAATGCTGTATCATTTTGAATTATTTAAATCAAAGCATAATTATGAAATGCAGTGTGTAGTCTAAGACACGCGTAGTAACCACCATGAGAAGTGTTGTTCACATACATTGTTCTTGAGAGCAGCCAGGTTCAGTGGTTCTGAGAACACCCTCTGGACTGGCCCTGAAGCCTCCTAGACACTTCATGGACCAGCACTTGTGTGTGTGGGGTCTGTACCTCAGGGGTGCTGTTAGGTTCACCTTCTGGAAGCTGCTTGAGGTTAGTTTCAGGTTCTATCTAAACATATTTAGTTATGTAAGAAATTGTCCAAATGTGGACTTGTAAAGATAAAAACACATGTAGAAAAATGATATGAAATTTGTGTGAACTTAATGCAGCTTCTGGTCTTCTCTTTCCAAATACTTTCTCATGTTAGAGATTTTTAAGGTACATTATTTTAAAGGTCATCTTTAACTGTAAAAATTATTCAACATATAAAGTAGTGTAAAAAGCAGGAATTTGAGGTCATGTAAGGTTATAGGTCAGATGGAAATGGCAGCTGTGAGGTTCTGCTGAGCAGGGCTGTATGGCAGAGAGAGGAGTGGGCGGGTTACACTGCAGCTGGGTTTGGGGGTGCCCCTGGCAGTTATTGTCCTCCAGTCTCATGCAGCATCTGCTCTATCCCAAACCCTAAGGGGCTGTGGGTTCCCAGGAGTCGTCTGCAACAGCTGCCAGTGGGGTCCTGGGGAGTCCCCAGAGGGACAGGCCCTCACTGTGCCCACTCCCCTGAGAAACAGGCTTCACAAGTCACTCGGTCATTTTTGACTTTATAAATTTAATGACCCAAAATAAAGGTAAAATATCTTTTGATTCCCAAGGTAGTGATGAGTACCCCAGTTCCTAAACCCCATCTTTAACTCGGTAGGGTGTCCATCTCCTTTGAGTCTGTTGGTGGAATCCCAGGTGTGACCTTGGTGTCCCGATGCTCCAGCTCGGTCCTGGTGGGATTCTCTGTTTTCTGGACCCAGTTCTGTCAGTGAGGTCAAGGAGTGGAGGCGGCGGCTACAGTCGCCGTGTTGCCACGCTGGGGAGGCCTGGCTGGCGCGGCACCCCTACCCGAGGACTGGCCGCAGGGCCAGCGCGGCCAACAGGGCCAGTGGGCCAGGTGTGGGGCGCGGGCCACGGGCGTGGAGCTCGTTGCCGGACTGAGCCGGGCTCGCTGACGAGTTGCCGCCCGGGGTCGCAGTCGGGGTGGGCGCTGTAGCCTCGGGCTCTGCGCGGGTCTGCAGGAGCAGGGCCAGCAGCAGCAGCGCCAGTGCGGGCCGGGCCGCCATGGCGTGCGCTCCGACGCGTCTCCTCACCAGAGTGGCGGTCGCAGCTACTGCCTGGAGCGTCTGTTCTGTCGGGTCAGCTCGGGATCCACTTGGGGTCCTGTCCAGCGAGGTCGAGGCAGCTGCCCACTGGCTGCGACTGTTAACGGTCGGGCCAGCGCCGGGCCAGCCCGCTGCGCGCGCCCTCACCCCGCGCCCCTGCTCGCCCCCTGCGAAGGCGGCGGTCCGGCTTCCGGGATCCGCACGTGGCCGCTTAGGGCCAGAACGCGGTCCTGGGGATCACGGGCAAACCTTGCCTTCCAGAGTACGTGCACGGAGATTTTGTTTCGAAAACTTTGGCGTTATGATTACTTTTCCTTTAAGTATACCTGTGATGTAACTAAAACATTTTTTTAATGCTTCTCAAGAGTCTTTCTAGTTTAACATGGAGAGTGCGCGCTGGAGTTTGTGGGATGCCGCATTCCTCATCTCTCATCCTTCTGCTTTTGGAAATTGTGATGAACTTCACCATCTTTATAGCTTTAAACATTTTCTTCCCATGCAGAAAGTGTGTGAAATTTTCCAGATAGTGTGTACTAATACACAAACATTGGGATTTTGGGGGTGCCAGGTATGTTAGCAAACCAGCCTTGCTGGTGGTTAAGTGGGAGAGATTGCTGCTTGAGCTTGGCGGGGAGGGGGACCAGTGCTATCAGTAGTACCATGTTTTTGCCAGACATAGCTTATTTTAAAGTGAGCATGTCTAGTGTTTATTTTTATTTTACATCAGAGTCTTTAGTATTGTCTTCCTTACTTTGATTTGGTATCTACTTGTTACCAACACAAGGTTTAAAATAACTTTTTTTTTTAATTTTTTGAAAAATAATGCAGATAGTCCTGGTTTCCTCCTTACCCTGCCCTCTGTTGCTAGCCCTACTATGGCCGTGTCATGTCCAGAGGGAAAGGCCGTATCCTCAGCATTTGGGGTGCTGTTTTCTGAAGGAAGGGGATGGATTCAAGAAGCAAAGCCAGCTGTGTACCACAAGTGTTCTTCATACATGTAACGCGTGTTCCATTACAGAGCACATAGGAACTAGAGAGCCAGAGGGACTGGAGAATAGGCTGATTCTAGGACTGGGTAGAAGATATCCAAGATGAGCCCAAGTACCTGCTAGTGCCAGAAGTGCTAAGAAATAAAACATAACTACCCGACGTTGGGGGGTGTCAGAGGGACCCAGGAGCCAACTGAAAGGGCTCCTACTGGCCAACACTGGAATAATTCCAGCAACAAGATAAAGTATAATAGTAGTATTGGATTACAGCCCAGAGGGTAAAATAAACATCCACGAGTCCACATGGACTTGAACAAGTGACTGATAAATAACAGAGAGGAGACAAAGCTTCTACAGAATCCCAAATAATGTATGTAGATGCCAAGTCTTCCAGGGGGTGGAGCGTAGGCCCTGAGTGTGGGCCGAGCAGGCGACTTCCTTCCAAGAGGGTAGTGTGGAAAGGGGAGTCTCCATCCAGGGAGAACCTGGCCGATGCCAGCCCTGACCCAGGACAGCATCTCAGAGAGAAGCTGTGTCTTTGTGTGCCCTGAGACCAGGCCATGACAAGAGCAGGTCTCCTTTGGGCTTCCCCCCATATCCCACACCCCACACCAACCATGGGGATGGGCCAGAACGGGAGGTGTTTCACAAAGAGAGCATGTTCGGTGAAGATTCGGGAGATTGAGGAGTATTTTGCTTATCTGTGGTGTCAGATATTGAGAAAAATATGCGTGGATGTTTTGTTTTCTCATCATCTTTCATTAGTGTTTGTGAATTTAATGTGTGGCCCAAGACAACTTAGTCTTCTAGGGTGTGTCTAAAAAGAAAAAAGATTGGATACCCCTGTGTGAAACTCCTGCCATAGTTGCTAGCAGTTATCTCTAGCAGAGTTTCTGTGGTCTGTTTTGTCCACATCAGACAGACATGGTGTTATAAGAGGTCAGTGCAACGGGCTTGATGCAGGGAAGTGGCGGGAGAGGCAAGTGGGGATTCTGGGGATTTGGGACTTGGCCTAGTAGCCAGTGGGAGCCCAAAGGGCTACAGATGCCACCTGACATCCTGGTGAGCTCTCTCACACCCACGGCCTCCCTGGGAGACCTTGCACAGAGCCACAGCTCTGTACATGTTCTTAGAAGTCTTTCTGGGATGACTGCTAGCTGCAGTGGGTCTAGATTTTTATGAAATTAATGCAAGTCTGCATGTTTCCCCTGGGGGTAATACTCACTCCCACATGAAGCACTCAGATTCTGAGCATAGAGTTGGACATCGAGGTTAGCGTGGAGATGAAGTGATGGCATGTGAGGTGTGGCTTCACTTCCTAAGTGATTTCTGTTTCACATGTATCATAGATCTTTTGTATTTTAATATCTGACTGTATAATTTATGACTCTCTAGAGAAGCTTTGTTTTCATTTTGGCCCATAAGTATAAAAGAGAAGGAAGGCCTGACTTTTCTGTTTCCTTAAGCTGCTCCTGACTGGTCCCCATCTGTTCCTTTTCAGCTGTAGCACTTTACAGATTACAATTAGTTGAATATATTTTAAATGAGGCAACCTGTAAAGGTTAGCCCTAAGGAAATGGTGAATTATTTTGAACACTGTAAAAATGTAAGCATTTTAACATTGCATTGTTTTTATGCCCTTTATTAAATTTGCTTCATACAGATATATCTTATGATATTAGTGAGTATAATTTCTGAGTGTGTAGATAATTCCAAGAACTGGCTTCATTAATGAGAAGATAGTTGGGGTTGTGGGAAGACGGGACCTACAGTGTGGCCCTCCCATTTATAGAGAAACCAGTGCCAAGAAGCTCTCTGCTGTCTGGTCCTGTGAACTTAGATGGGTTTCCTTTTTAGAGTGTGCCCATGTCGAGGAATTTTGGCTGAAATCAGCTTCTTTGCTTTTTTAGTCTGTTTCTTTAGTGATATTATTGACTTTGTTCTGTTAAGAAAAAACAACTGTAAAGGAATATTAACAATCTAGGGTAGAAATTATTTTGTAAGAACAAAAGCGACCCTGATGTCATTTCATGTTTTAGAGTTGTTTGCTTCTTAGGAACAAAGTTTTTAGATTCTCAAGTATTACCAGTAGGATTTCAAACTTTCAAAGCTGTTTGCTTTTTTTCCCCTTTGCTATAGCGGTATTAATTCCTTTCTTTGCCTTTTGTGGGATTGTATCCTGTAGTGGGCTTATTAAATCCCATGGGTGGTTTTTAAAAACAGGCTTCTCTCCACTTGGCTGTGTTGCCTGCTGAGTTTACAGCCTTCTTGTGATATTTAGCAAAGCCCTTGTGTTTAGTGTGGGTTATGGTCGTGTTTAACGTTGTAACCTAGCACTGATATATAAAGTACAGATATCCTCTGTTAATTAACTTATTACCGTGTGAAGTATGATTATCATCTTGTCTCTAGAGCCACCCTTAGCACTCGGCCTGGGGACAGAAGGAGGCACCTTCACTGTCCTGACGCGAGTCTCCACTTCAAACCCACTCTGAGCTTTAGGGAGGGGCCACAGGCCCTGTGTCTTGCTGTCCCCCTTTTCTCTTATTCTACTTATAATGAGTGACTTGAGAATTAGTCAAAACAACAAACTAATTAAAAATGAATTTTCCTAGAAACTTGAGAAAAATTTAGCCTGTCTTACTTTTACAAACTGTGTTTAGCACTGTTTGTGATAGGCTAGGGTCTTTCCAGTGGGAGGCACACAAGTGCTTGAACATAATTAAAACGAATGCTAGAAGATAAGTCAGATACTATTGAGAATGCATGTGGCAGGATGAACTTTGGAGATACTAATATGTCTCCACTGTGCCAGTTGTGCTTCGCAGAAGCATGGAGGAGGTGCTGGACTCGGGTGCCTCAGGGCAGGGCTTGTGGGAAGGCAGGAAGGAGTTGTACCAAACATAGATGTGTGGTTTTATCAATAAATATAAGGAATCCTAATGTACTCCCTGGCCATACTGATAACAGACAAGAAAAAACAAAGGCATAGAATGTGGAAAAGAAGAAATAAGGCCGTATCTCTTGGCAGTGTCCCCGGGAACCCCAGAACAGCCCTCTCCAGATGGCTCTGTAGCATGGTCCTGTCCTGCCCGGTGCCGAGGCCGGTGGCCACCCTAGTGCATAGTACAGCCCCAGAGAGTCAGTGACCAAAACAACTTGCATAATGACAGAATTCATAAAGGTAGCAGAAATAAAAAATCAATATGCAAATGTCAATAATAATATTCACTTATACAAAAAACAGCCAGTTAGAAGATAGGAAAGAAATAACTCCATTAACAATAGCAATAGTTGAGACAAAGTACTTAAGAATACGTGTTCAAAATCTACATGAAGAAAACACTTTAGAAAGACACAAAAGGAGCCTTGAACAGGCGGAAAGGGATTGACTTGTTCTTTTTTTGGAACATTTTGGGATCATTAAGATGTCAATTCTAAGTTAATTTATGAATTTAATGTGATGTCAATGAAAATGCAAAAGCAACAAGACTTAAGTTTTTTTCTTGGGCTGGGTATATTGAATCTAAAATTGAAATAGCATGACTACCTAGAAAACTTAGGGGGAGAAAGAACTAAGAAAGGGAGAGTGGCCCTGCTAAAACACGTTGCAAAGCTTCTGTGTGGAAAAGTGAGACGGTGGTGCAGGGACAGCCACACAGACCAGTAGGGTAGGAATCCCCAAATATGCCTAAGTGTAGGTAGAGATCTAATGTTCCATGAAGATAATCTCTCAGATTGATGGGTCAAAGGCAGACTTTTAAAAATGAATGTTGAAACAATTGGACACTGTTTTGTAAAAGACACTAGACTTATACTTTATACCATATATAAGGATAAATGCCAAATGGATCAGAGTTCTGTGTAAAAACCAAGCCTATTCCAATATTAGATGAAAACATAAGTGAACATAAGCTATTTCTTGGGAAAGGCATTTCAAAAGTATTACTCAAAATTTAAGTGCAACAAAAGAAAAAATGGATAAATTCGACTACATATAGGAGTACAAATTTTTGACCAAGAACAAAATAAATGCTAAAAGATTTTAAAAAATCATTTGTGAGAAAGTCTTTGTAGCTATCATAAATATTTTTAAAGTTGAGGGGGGAAAAACCCCAAAATCCTGGGTAAATGGGCAGAAGACATGAACATACAATGTATGCACATACAACATGAAAATGGTCTGTAAGTATCACTAAGATGTAATTTCTCACACATCAGGTTGGCACACAGTGAAAAGCCACTTTGAATGCCTTCACGAATAATGGCGCTATTGCTGTTGTACACTATTCACTGGGAATGATGTGTTAAAAGTGAAGGCAATTGCCTTTTCAACTTGGAAGAGAACATTAACGTTTATGATTGTTAATTTCTAAGTTTACTTGCAGCTTGCTTTGAAACAGGCTGTTCCTCCCTCCAGTCACCCTATCTTGACCCTGAACCTAGGAGTTGCTAAATTTAGGATTTTCTGCTCCACTACCTTTTTTCTTAGGGTGGCTCTTTGTTCATTGTGGATTTTATAATACATTTTGCTAGAAGGGATCTAATACAGATTAAACATTGAATTCAGTTATAAGGGTATTTATGAAGGCCACACAGTGGCAGCCCTGCCGAGTCAACCGTAAGTTGGCTGGTCTGGGCAGCGCCCTGCAAACCCTGGAGGGCGGAAGGTATTACTAAGATTCTACTCTTGCAGGTGAATCAGCTGCCCAAGGTAGCACAGCTCTTGGCTACAGAGGTGGGGCCAGATCAGGAGCTCAGATGCTGGGGTTTGTATGTGAATCACTCTTCTGCACTGCTGCCTCCATGGCCACATGCTTGTGCACCCAAGTCCTGTGGTACCCTGATTTGTCATGAACCTCTCCATTCAGCATGTCACGAGTG
The DNA here is from genome assembly GCA_963573935.1 of Arctocebus calabarensis. Lineage (NCBI taxonomy): Eukaryota > Metazoa > Chordata > Mammalia > Primates > Lorisidae > Arctocebus > Arctocebus calabarensis. The sequence goes on along the minus strand of CAUYON010162140.1, from coordinate 28,851 downwards.
GTTTCCTGTTTTTTATTTTTCTTTTTTTTTATTGAGACAGGGTCTTACTCTGTTGCACTCTGTAGAGTGCAGTGACATAGCTGACAGCAATCTCAAACTCTTGGGCTCAAGTGATTCTCTTGTCTCTGCCTCCCTAGTAGCTGGGACTACAGGTGCCCACCACAATGCCCAGCTATTTTTTTTGTTGTTATTTAGCAGACCCGGCTGGGTTCAAATCCACCAGCCCCGGTGCATGTGGCCGGCACCCTAGCCACTGAGCTACAGGTGCCCAGCTGCAGTTTCTTGTTTCTATGCTGTTTTTCTGTGACCTGGAATTTGATGGCTCTGTGGTCCCTACCTTTCCTTTTGCTCCTCTTGGCAGCATAGTCAGCTCTGGCTGGAGGTTCCATGTGGAAGGGGACTATCTGGACTCATCCTCCTGATAGGCAGGAGGTACTTACATGCTTGCTAGCGATTGAATGGATGCACCAGGCTTTTTAGCCTGTTAGTGCACCTTTTGGCTGTTTCTAGGTTTACTACTAAAGCCAAAGTTTTGATATGCTTCTTAATATGCTTTCAGTTGTAGCTGATAAGAGAAGACAACCCACCCTGATTTGAAGCAAAAATGATTTAATTGTTCCTGATGTTTTCCTTTGGAATCTAAAGTAGGTAACTCCATGGATGGGGTTGTTCATCAGTATGAGGCTTTTAGCAATTCTGTGGGGCATTTTCCTCTTTTAATCTGTCTTAGTAGGTAGTGGTGGGAAGCTGGAAGTGGCCCCTCATGTTCTCGCAAGGAGTAGGGGGTGGGTATCTGCTTTTACCCTAGAGCTCTTACTCAGCAAAGTTCTGACCTTTTTCATTTTTAACTTTAACTTTCTCTGTTAGCTAGTACAGGGAAAAAGGAAGCTCAAATTAGTCAGTTTGCTTCATATTTATTTTTAAATAAATAACCTTTTCATTTCTAAATTTTGAGGATAAAATGTGAGATTCTTTCCTCTGCATAATTCTCTTCCCTGATGAGAAACTGTTTTTAGTACTAGACTCTGAAAGTGGTGGAATTAACCTCAGTGTAGCGTGCATAGCATGAGACAGACCCTAAAATGTTAATCTGTTTATTCTGTGAAATTACTATTATTTCCTATTTCTGGCTGATTTGGAAAGTGGTTCAGGCCTATTCCAAGCAGTGGTTGTGTCTTGCAGAGAGACCATCAGCAGAGTTCCAGGGCAGAGGGACAAGGCTGAAGTGTGTCTGTGGGGACAGAGGAATCAGGGCTGCTGAGGATTCGTGTACTATTTGTTTTTGTTTGCTTTTTCCTTCAGGAGTTGAACTGAACAATTACTACTCACAAGAATCTGTTTTAATTCCTAGGAGATTAAACTACTCACCCATAGCAATTTGAGGAATAATCCTAATATATTTAAACATTTATCAATCCCTTTTGAAATTCTAATATTCAAGGAATTGCTAGCATTTATTGTACTTCTAATACTTCTATTGCTATCAGGATTTGTTTTATTTTGACTAGGTAATTTATTTTTGGCCATTATTTAAAAAAATAATAAATATATATATATATATATATAAAATCAAAGCTCATGGACAGTATCAGGATAGCTGATTCCTGCTGTGTGTCATAAAAATAGTCAACTCATCTCTTTGTGTTTTTATTCTTCTGGAAGAAACTTGTGGGTACTGTGCTGCTATGCTTTGCCATCTGCCGTCTTTGGACACGCACCCCTTTCCTGCCTGCCCCTCTTGTGAGGTAACGGGGTGGCCAAGGTCTTCCTGGGGTGCTCTCACTCTCTGGCACCTCGTGACTGCTGTCTGTGTGGCTGAGCAGCATTACACAAGAGGTGCACAGACCACGCTGGCGTGCTGTGAAGGCTACAGAGCAGACTCGGTAAAGCTGCAGCCCAGCCTCCCTGTGCCCCTCCCGCTGGCTCCTCTAGCCGGACTCTGGTGCGCGATAGGTTTGTCACTTAAATCTGTGTCTTGCAGCCTGGGCTTATATACAGGTATGCCTCTTAGTTTTTTTTTAAAGGAAACAATCACTTTAATTTAAAAAAATGTATTAAGATCTAGCACCTGATGTATATAGCTATGGTTTAATAATAAAGAAAAAAAGATACCCCATGATTGCATTAATATACACAGCTATGATTTAAGAATTAAAAAAAAAAAAGGATCTAGCACCTGAACAAAATTCAGACTTTATGTTTTACTAAAGAACTGTATTCTTTTTCTCTTTTCTAATCCAATCAAATTTTCATAATTATACTTTGCATATCTCCATTAAAAAAGAAGTTTCTCACAAGTTCATTATTCATAGACTCATGAATATTTAAGATCAGGGTTAGAGATGCTTTAATTGCACCAGATGAAAAAGTATACCCAAGTCTGAAGTTATAAACCACAAAGTTTCATATTTTTAGCAGCAGAAAAGGCGATAATTTAAAGTTTTTTGTTTTTCCTTAGTCTTAGCAATTTTATTTCCCAAAAGATTTATGAATTGTAGATGATTATTTCATAGCCTCTTCTAATCTTTTACATTATTGCTTACATTGTGTAAAAACTATAGTAACTGCTTTTAATAAACTTAGCAATGTCTAAAAATATTTTGGAACAAGTTCAACATATCACTGTCATACGGGATTTTGTAAACAATCTTACTTGGGTTAAGAATGTAGCCTCAACAGATAATTCTTTATCTTTATCTAAAACAGCACAATAAAAACATCCCCAACAATACATAAACCTGTATATAAAATATAGACTATCTCCAGTATTTTTCCTTTATATGGTAGCACATTTGCAAGAAAACATAGTGGTAATGGAGCAAGGGGAAACTGATTTGGATAATGACATAGTCAGGCATTAACATTCAAAGACCAGGTAAACACCAATTTTAGCCAGAAAAGCAGTATTAAAAGAGTTTCTGTGAGGCTGGGGTTTATATACTCCATTCTCTGTTCCTGGTCATTTCATCCAGGCTGACTGTTCTCAGCTGTGCTTCTTGGCCTTTGGGGTGGTACTAGGAAGGTATGGAGAATGCCATACCAAACTTTCACCATGAAAAATCTTAACAGATATGACAAAACTTTAAAGAAAGAGTAGCTGTATTTCAGAAGTATCTGTCCTAGTAATTATTAAGAAAGCTTACTACAAATACTTCCAAAAACAACAGGCTCCACAAAATATTGTGTAATAGACCTGCCTATTTGTTTTTAACTTTTTAAGAGACTTTATTTTTTAGAACAGTTCTAAGTTCACAAGCAACATTGAGCAGAAGGTACAGAGATTCCCCCCCCACGCCACACTGCCAGTGCATGGCCTCCCATGTTATCAAGGGACCCCCTCGAGGGCAGTGCGTTTGTTACAGTTGGTGAACCTGCAGTGACCTGTTTGTGTCACCAGGATCCACAGTGTACGTTAGGTTCACTCTTGGTGTTGGATCTTCCATAGTTTTGCAAGTTTATAATTGCATGGAACCACCCTAAGGGGTGCAGAATAGTTGCACTGCCCTAAAATTCCTCTGTGCTCCACCAGTGCGTTTTTTTGTTTTTTTTTTTTTTTTTGGCTTCATATAGATGCAGTCAGAGGATGAATTTTTGTGTCTGTTTCTTTTGTTCAAGATCATCTGTGAGGCTCCTGGAGCTGCAGGTCATTTTTGTAGCTGTGCACGGCATCCCACTGTCCACCATGTTTGTGTGTTTCCTCTGCTGCAGATGGATGTTGAGGTCATTTTCAAGTTGGGGCAGTCACAGATACAACTGGTCTGGCCACACTGATGCTTGTACTTGGTAAAGAAGCACAGGCTTTGCTGGATGGTTGGGCTGGCCTTGAGGCACACATGTCTCAGCGGGATGGGTGATGCCTCAGGGTTTTTGGTGGGTTCCCTCTGCCCTCTTGCGCTGAACCCACCATGTGGCATCAAATCATCTTGGGAGTTTCTGTCATAAATTTTCACCATTCTGGTAGGTGTGGGGTGGTTTTTCTCTGTAGTGTTGATTTTCATTTCATTTCCCTGTTTATTGATGAGACTTATTAACTTCCCACATGTTTAGTGGTTACCTAGGCTTCTCTTTGGAAGGCCCTCCACAGCACCCAGCTAAATCAATCCTCAGGGAGAGAAGTGGCATGGGGTGTGGGGGGGGAGTCTCCACCACATCTCATACCTATATATTTTTTAAAGAAATGCCTTTCTTCTGATAATTATAGAAATTGGTGGCGCCTGTAGCTCAGTGGGTAGGGTGCCAGCCACATACTCGGAGGCTGGCAGGTTCAAACCCAGCCCAGGCCAGCTAAAAGAACAATGACAAACAACTACAACCAAAAAATGGCTGAGTGTTGTGACAGGGGCCTGTAGTCCCAGCTACTTGGGAGGCTGAGGCAAGAGAATCACTGAAGCCCAAGAGTTTGAGGTTGCTATGAGCTGTGGTGCCACGGCACTCTATGCAGGGTGACAGCTTGAGAGTCTGTCTCAAAAAAAAAAAAAATTATGGAAATTGGCTCACCAATTTTGAGCTCTGTGTCAGCTATTTTTTCTGGAATTGCCTGTTTTATTCAGTTGAAGCAGGCGCATATACTTCCTGTCTGCTGTAGACATGGCAGGAAGTGACGTGGGGCCTTACACCAGACTTTGGCAGGCTGTCCCCCGCCCTGTAGCTGCTCCTACCCCCTCTCTCTTCCTTAGTCCCTCAGCCTGTCTGGGCTGGGACCTGGACTTGTCCTGGAACGCTCCCTTCTCTTGATTGTTCATCTGTGTTCTAAATGCCATTGAGTGGAAATAAGGGAGGGGTGGATGTAAGTCACTCACATTCCTCTTGGTCTGTCTGCCCTGGTGTGAGGGGCTGGCAGCCTCTGCAGACCTTGGTGCCCACCTCCAGTTTGGGGAATGCAGGCTTGTGTTAGTAGGACTGTGTGACTCACTGTGTGAGCAGGGAAGCTTTTGAAAGTGACAGGCCTACAATGAGTGACGGCCCCAAGGCGATGTGGGAACCAGGAAGCCCTGGGCAGATGAGGTCACAATCCCCAGAGTTAAGATTTCAAAGCAGAGAAGGTCTTGGGGAGAGAGAGGGATGCTCTGTGCATCATATGGGCCAAGGGTGTCCTGGGCGCACAGCTCCAGGAGGTGCTGAAGGGCCTCGCAGGCACCGCGGGAAGACCATGGCCTTGGAGGCAGGATGTTAAAGTGTTTCATGTGTTGACTAAACTGTTTAGTTTTATTTGTTCATGAAAAGACAAATCTATTTGCTTTGCTTGAATGCCTTCCCTTATGGGTATTTGGGTGAGTAAAATGTGATAATACATTTAAGATTTTTATAAAGTGTTAATTTTTTCAGCTTTATCCTTAGCTTTCCTTGTCTGTTCTTAAAGGGCATGAAGGGAAGTGTCTGCAGAATTTCACCTATTAAAAAGCCTAGGAAGCTGCCCGGACAGTCAGGTTGTCTGCCAGCCTCTCTTGTGCCACGTGGGGCAGCCCTGCCCACTGGAGCATCTGCTGCACTTGAGGTTCTTTGCCATTAGTCACTGATGTGGCAAGCTGCAGCCTGCTGGCCCTTCCTTAACAAATGGAAAGTTCAATTTTAGCTTAGCTACTTTGTAAACTTTTCAGATTTCAAATTGTAAGTCTGGCTTCAGTTGGCTTTTACTTTTGTAACTAGTCCACTGTTGTGAATGGCACATATAAAAGATTTATACTCAGTTAAAAATACTTCTGAGCACCTGCTACAGCCCCAGAATTGAACTGAGGAGAATCATGTGATCACACATGTCTGTGGTGTAAAGGTTCCTATAATGAATATTATTCTTAGCAGACATAACCTACATACCAATCAGAAATTGCTGTCCTGAATAAAGACTAGTTATTGGCCACATTTTTTTTTTTTTTGAGACAGAGTCTCACTATGTCACCCTCAATAGAGTGCTGTGGTGTCATGGCTCACAGCAACCTCCAACTCTTGGGCTTAAGTGATTCTCTTGCCTCAGCCTCCCAAGTAGCTGGGACTATAGACGCCCACCACAACGCCGGATTATTTGCTTGTTGTCATCGTTGTTTAGCAGGCCTGGGCCGGGGTCCGAGACCTGCCAACCTTGGTGTATATGCCTGCCGCCCTGCCCGCTGAGCTACAGGCGCCGAGTCTATTGGCCACATTCTGTTATCAAGCAGTGGCTTGGGCCTGAGAATATTTGGAGGTTATCTTAGCTCCTACTCTTTTTCTTTTTTTTTTTGAGACAGAGTCTCACTGTGTCGCCCTCAGTAGAGTACGTGGAGTCACAGCTCACAGCAACCTCCAACTCTTGAGCTTAAGCAATTCTCTTACCTCAGCCTCCCAAGTAGCTGGGACTATAGATGCCCACCACCTCGCCTAGCTATTTTTTGTTGTAGTTGGCGCGAGCTGGATTCCAACCTGCCAGCTCTGGTGTATATGGCTGGCACCTAGCCACTGAGCTATAGGCGCCAAGCCTTGGCTCTTACTCTCAAAAGGCTTACACACTTTTAGGAAGAACCCACAGACGTGACGTGGGTAGTACCAGAAAGGGAGCCTGACTTATTAGTCACGACATCGAAAGGCAGGATGTGCGTATCCCCACCTGTGTTCCTCCACTCCCTCATGGAGTTCTTATGCACAGAGACTGCATAACCCCACAGTCCTGCTCTGGTGGTGGTTTGTTCATAGATGCCCAAGGGTCAAGCCCACCTGCCATCTTCTGGACCGAGGATCTTGGGCACCAGTACACAGGAAGGTTTTGTATTTGCAGAATCATGGGACTTCAGCCAAACATGTTTTAAAACGTTTGATTATGCTGAAACAAACATTAAAACTGTTTGACATGACTTAATTTATGTTGATGAAGACCCTGTCTGAGTTCCTCCCTCCACTCAGTCATTTGGTTGTTATTGACATTGTCCAAGTTATCATTGTCACCTTGTCATTGTCATCACTGCCCCAGTAATGGCTGACGTCTGTTGAACCCTTCTTACTCCATGTGGGACTGTGCGGGGTCCTTGGCCTGTCCTTTCACTCCATCTTTGCTGCCGCTGCCTGTGGTGGGCACTGTCATAACCCCTTTTACCGGAAGGAAAGCACAAGGTGCTGCAGGTTGAGTGTGGCCTCAGAGCCAGGGACTGCGTAGCTGGATTTTCAAGCAGGCCAACTTCCAATTCTGTGTTCATGGTCCCAGGCACGGGGTCGCACTGGGCTGCCTGGATTGGAGGAGGGGAGCAGTTTGCTTTCATTCAAAACAACAGAAACAACGGTAAAGGGGGATGACCTTTTAGGAGGTGTACTTCTTCACGCCTGAGTCACTGTCCGTGCACATACCAGCTTTGCAAACCTCCTGCTTTGTGAGGGCCCAGGAAAGATTTAAATTGATGAACTTTCTGGCGACTAACAGTCTTTGGACTTAGTCTCTTTCTTTATCTCAAGAAATGCAAAAATATGTGGTTTTGGATATGAGCGCTCCTCTATTGGTAGGCGGAGGAAGTGGTCCACACTGGTCCTGTTGACCGTGGGTCACAGCAGTGAAGGCTGGGTCTGGTGTGATGGCAGAAGCTCTCTGCAAAACTGGCTTTGCGGCCCACTGCTTCCACCCTGGGCGTTGGCTGGTTAGCATAACTGGCAGCTTGGTGATGTCTGTGGGTCACTCAGTCCATCAGTCAGAGTGCACAGTCTGTCACTGTCATCCTGTGCATTTACTCTTTAGTCAAATTAGCATTCATATCACTGACTTCCTGTGAGTCTTTTAACTTCAGTATAATCTCCTGTTTCTTATCTTGAATTTTGAAGGGTATTTACTATGTAAATGTTTACATGTATACTATTTAAACTTAATAGTTGAGCCATCTTTTAAAATTTGTATCAGTTATTACCAAGGATTCTTATAGAAGTCACATGTGTTTTCTGCTTTCATCTGTAGTGTGTGTAAGAAATTATTCACTTGCTCTAAAACTCAGACGTGCAGCTCTGCTGTGCTGCTGTATGACACGTGGCATTGCAGTGTGAGCCCCAGAACCCACGGCTGTGTTCAAGGCATTTTGTGTCTCACTTAAAATCTGGGACCAGGATATTGCCAAATTAAGAATTAGGGATACCTACTTATCTTTTAAGATTTTTTCCCCCTGCAAAGCCAAAAGCCAAGGAGATTCATATTTATTAATTATCCGATTTTACCTTCATTGTCCTCATTACCCATTTTTGTTGAGTGGAGACTGAGTCCTTTGTGTGAGATTGTGCAGCATACTGGGATGAAAAGGTAGATGTTTTCAGCGATGCCAATTAAGATGTCATCTATTGTATTTCTTGGTGTCCCTTGGGTGAAATTCCTTAAGTTTCAGTGACCGATACAGTTGCTGGTTCAAACTTTTTTTTTTGAGACAGGGTCTCATTCTGTTGCCCAGGCTACAGTATAGTGGTGTCATCATAGCTCACTGCAACTTCAAACCCCTAGGCTCAAGTGATCTTACCCCCTCAGCCTCCCCAGTAGTTGGGACCACAGGTGCCACCATGCGCGGGGTAGTTTTTCTTTTTTTTGTAAAGATGGGGTCTTGCTGTCTTGCTCAGGCTGGTCTTGAACTCCTGGTCTTAAGCAGTCCTCCTGCACAGTCATTTTTTGTCTAATAAACAGGTGTCGTCTGAGAATTGATCTTCTCTTCATCTTTGGTCTCAAGTGGAGCTGATCGTGCAAGGCTTGCCATCCTCCCTGTGTCTGCTCTTTGCCTCAACTGCTAAGTCTTTGGAGAAAATGTCTTGCATTTCTAAGTTTCTTTTAGAAGGTTTTCTATTTTATTTAAGAACAAAATATGTTCATTGTGGGCTATGTGTATTTACACAGATGCAAAACTAGGAAGGAAGAAACACAATTATTCCATTATCTGCAAGCAACTTTTGTTACTATTTTGTATGTTTCTTTTGTGTCTTTTTTCATATACATATATTTTTGTTTGTTTTTTATCTTCTTTCCCCCATGTAGTTGATATATTCTGGCTACTCTATATTTCTGTAGATCTGTCAGATAATCAGGACAAGATGTGCTACAATTAACATGACAATTGGCACCAAGAAATTGTTTATATAAACATATACCACCATAATAATAAAAAAATTCAAAAATAATATACATTAATTTTTTCCATGAATCAGAACTTCCACAAAGTCATGTTTTTTAGGAGAAATGGTTTATTATTTTAATTTTTACTGTACAATAGCGTTTTCATAAAGGCTTTGCTTGGGATGATTTGTGTCCAAATCCCTGTGATGCCACATTGAGCACAACACCTTTGTCCTCCTTGGCCGTCTTGCTCTAAGGAGGAGGGAAGCAGCTCTGTTGGGTGCTCTCTGCAGCCTCCATCTTCTCGGGGGGGACTCTGCCGCTGCCCGGGTGAGTCTGCAGGGAGGCTTATGCTTATGAACCTGTTCACTTCCATGCCGGCTTTTGAGGCATATAAAGTGTTCTCTGTGTACATGTAGGAAAAATATGGAAAGGTACATACTCAATAGTTCATGTCAGCACTGACTCTGGTATTTGTGTGAGGGTTTCCCGTCATATATATGAGGTTTCTGAGATGTGCGTGCAACTTCCCCATTCCTTCGTGGACACACTAGCACACTAGTACCTGTTATCTTTTTTTCTACAGTAAAAAAAAAAAAGCTCTTTAAAAATTCTGACGTTATGTAACTAATTCAGCGCCCATACTACTTTACAAGAGCATGTTATTCTGTCTGGTAGATGCACTGCAGTTTATTTGGTGAACTTGTTGATAAAGGTGCCCTCTTAATTTAACTATTAAAAAAATAATTGAGTAAAAACACATTCTAGCCCATAAATGGGTATAACATTCAGTTAAAGATTCTCATTTTCTCCCCCATTTCCAGAGGCTCAGAGTTTACAGTCCGGTTGATGGCCTTTCTGAGTTTCCGTGGTCCTCTGTTCTGCTGTTTGTCGGCTCGTGCTGGGAGGCCACAGTCAGCACTGCTCCAGCTCTTAGCGTGTCTCAGAACCTTGGTGTCTCATGTTTAGGGTTATGTTGACAAAGTTTAAAATATTTGTTTACTGTTTTTCATCTGTATTAGGCACTCTGTGCTTTTTCTACAAATTTAATCTGAAAATTTTAATATAGGAAAGCCACATAGTATTGTGATAATATAAATAAGTTTCATTGTATAATCAAGTAGTATAGAATATAATTCCGTATCACAAAACTGCCTATCAAAGGAGAATGTTCAGTTGGAAAGTCCCCATTTCTTTGTAGGTTTCTGTGTTATTCCTAACTCTTTCAGTTGGCCTGGTCTTTCATAATCCATGATGTTTGTTTCTTGGATTCTATTTTTGTTTTGCTGGAGCACCTCCTTAATCAGCTTCCTGATGGAATGCATGGCTGACAGATTTCTTGGGTTCTTATACATAGTGTCTAAACATGCAATTATTTTGTTCTCATACTTGATCGACAGTTTGGCTGCATCTGCACTTCTGTGTTCATGTGATTTTTCCTTTGCAATCAGAAAATATTCTGTATTGTTTTCCAGAGCCTAGTGTTGTTAATAAGAGGTCGGCTGTCAGTTTGCTCTTTGCTTTTTTGCTGGTGAACCTTTTCTGCTCTCTCCCCCTCTCACGGAACTGCAAGTGCTGATGATTTGATTTCTCATTATCCTACACGCTCATGGGCTTCTCCTCTAGCCACCCTGGCGTCCATGCCTGGATCCCGGTCTGGAGATTCTCAGTCCTTCTTTGGAGAGTAATTCTCAGGTTTTGGCCTCTTTGCTCCTTGCACTCCCTCCCCTGTCCTCTGTTGCTTGCCCTGCTCTTCTCAGCTGACCTGCCTTCATCTGCCCTGCACCCGACATCCCCTTTCCCACTTGCTGCTCTGGGAACCTCTTTCACTTTTTAGCACTATTATAGTTCACTCACTGCCCAAAGTACCTTTTCTGACATTTTGATGGAGGCTTGGAAAAACACAGAAAGAGGATACTCTGTATTTGCCCCCATTCTGAGCTAAAAGGTGTTGAGATAACAGGAGAGTGGCGAGGTTCTCGTGGAGGACGGCATTACCCAGTGTCGGGAAGCAGCTCAGAAAGCCAGCTTGTGAGTTTGTCAGCAGCGTATATAAGTCGCTATGAGACAGTCTATACTTTTACACATCATTTCATATTATATGAGAATCTCCATAAACTTATAAATGGATGGTAATTTTCTTACACTTGCCTCGATAGTGTGTTTGCAAGTCAGTTAAATTTCATATACTCTTAGAACGTCATCAATAAATAAAATGTCACTACCTCAACGAAATTTGTGAGAGGTTGTATGGATCTGTTTTGTAATAAAGATGAGTTATGATATTTATAAGTCATTGAAAAATTACGTTTCAAAAAAGCTTAAACTTTCATCACTGTATAAGCAATATAAAACTAATGTGAAAATGGTATATTGAAACTAACATCATAATTATAAAAGCTTGCAACTGAAATCCATGACAAATCAAAGCTGTCCTTGATAACAAAATGTTCTTTTCTGAGAACGAGGCTGTTGTGGCCTCTGCATAGGGCATGACACAGAGCTCTGTAACTCCGCACAGGACCCGCACTTCTTGAAATTGGGTTATACCTCCATAAACTCTAGTGACACCCCAAGTTTGGGTTATGAGCTCCAAATTTTAGTGCCCCTGTAATAGTTCACCTCATGGGTTACCATCACTTACCTTTACTTATTGAGAAAAAGAAGGCTATGAAATTTTGTTGGTTAAGCACCAGAAAAGGGACAGGTTCTGGCTCTGTTGCAGCCTATCAGGATGGCAGGTCACTGTGAGGTCAGAAGCTTGTGGTCTGGTGGAGTGTTGGGCCCTTTTGAGCATCTAATTAAAGGTGTGTACGTTTTCACCAGAAAAATGCACCTGGGCATGTAAACACACCATTTTGCTTATGAATTTACAGTTTTCACCAGCTTCCTGAAGCCTGTTCAGGACTCTCAATTAGAACGCCCACTCTGGGTGGGAGCATGAAGCAGCACGCATCTCTCCCCCATCGCCCCTGGAGGCCTTATGGAGTGGACACAGTCCAGGTGTCCAGAATCTTCTGAGGACGCCATCTCCTCAGCCACCCCGTCCACTGATGGATCTGAGCCTCATTGCTCACCCCGGAAAGGGAAAGAGCATGCAGAGGCTGTGTGTGCTTGGATTTTATTTTCCTTATTGTGAAAAACATTTGGTTTCATTTTATCAGCTTGCTTGTTTCTTTTTCCCCCCTCCTTTTTTTGCTGTCTTCCACAGATAGTGTGTGTATTTTGAGAAAAGTGTCAGGTTTATTGTGCTGATGGAAATTTACAAAAATGCCAGTTTGAGTTATCGCGGAATGTAAGTTGAAGAACTCTTGTGTACAGTGGTCAGTTAATATGGCGCACTGATTTATTTCCAAATAATGAGCCAACTGTACTTTGTTGGTGTGTATATATCCAATGTGGTTGTGAGGGTGTGCCTTCTGTATCACTGGATTTAAACTTGCCAGTTTGGGGTTATGATTTTTATATCTGTTTTCATAGGAGTTGACCACTAGTTTTTAATTTCTGAAATATCGTTGACAGATTTTACTACCAAGGTTTCATAAAAAAGTTGAGGTTGTTCCCTCTTTTTCGTTCCCCAGAGTCATGTATGTGAGGTTTGGTTTTTGCTTTATCAGCTAGTGCTTCCACATACCACCTCCTTTTATCTGCATTTTTTTCTTTCTCTCCAGGATTACTTTCCTTCTTCTGAAACATGCCCTTTGTGACTTCCTTTAGTGACAGACTCTCTCAGGTGTGGTTTGTCTGCAGACTTCTTTATTTGTCTCTGCTGTGAAGAGTCTGTTCTTGAGTGCAAGGTTCTAGATTTTCTCTGCACATGAGGCTCTCGCCCCGCTCTGCCATCTTCTCTTCCTTGTGGCCATGGGGCAGCTGACTGTTGGCCTCAGTTCATTTTTGTTTGCACTTGTTCTGCTGGGCCTGATTTGGGGCCACTCTGTTCCTGGGAGACCTCCCGCCTCACTGTGTTTTCTGTCTCCTGGCATCTGTGCTATGTGCCAGAACGCCCCTCCAGTGCTGATTTTCAGCTGTGTCTAGTGTGCTGTGGAAACACAGCCATGGGACTTTTAACAATGCTTGTTGTATTTTTACTTCTGGAAGATATGTTTTTTTTCTACCAAGTCTGATGGATCATTCTTAGTTTTCCCACCTGTTTATCTCCCTATGCCATTGTTGTAAATTCACATCTGGACAAATCCAGCATGTTGGGGGCTTTTCCCAGCTGCATTCCCTCCTCAGTGCCTGTCCACTTGGGCCTCCTTCGGTGGCTGCCCGTTCTTAGGGCTAGTGAGCACCTCAGAGGAAGCTGCTGTCAAGAGTCAGGAAGAAGGCTGCTTTGCCACGGCAGCTCCCATTCGTTTCCTCTTTGCTCTTGGTCTTTGTCCTGAGCATACGATGCTGTGTGCTTTCTGGCACAGCTACTGTCTGGAAGCAATGAGTCTGAACATACTTAACTGCACACTCATGTACTAGTATTGGTTTTATGGCTCTACAAGGTAGAAAGTGAGGATATTTAGTTTTTAACAGAACAAAGCACCAATTTCCACAGTCTAATTAAACTATAGTGATAAATATCACTTTAAAAGGAAACAGTTGCTTCAGTTAATCACTGCAATGGTCACCAACATGGCACGGTCAGTGCAAGCGATCAGTGTACTTCAGTAGGACTCATGCACCTGCCTCTGGTACCAGGCGTGCCCATCCTCACTGGCATCACCACGGCATCTGAATTCCCAGGAGGTAGTTGGTTACACACCCATTATAGCCCCCTAACTTGGAGTCAGCTGCTTCAGGAGAGGATTTCCTGAGACTAGGAGTAGCCACAAAGTCTGGAAAGATGGTGGTGCTGGGTTTGCAGCTGGACTTTCAGCCCCGGGGGACACTAGGAGTTGGAGGCCAGAGAAGCACATGGCTGTTTGTCTCCCTTACTTCTGTTTTTCCCTTTCCAGCTTTTGGGCTGCCTCTCTCCTACGGATGTCACAGGACTGCTCCAGCTGGTGAGAAGAGGGATAGGATTGCAGCTCTAAGCCCGCCCCTGGATCTGCTGCTCAGCCTCAGACCACAGTTTCCTCAGGTTCCAGTCTCCTCTCTCCTGAGTTTCTCTCTTTTCTCTTTTGCAAGGAATATAAAACTTCTGGCTGCCTTTCCTGACTTTACTTGTCATCTTGTACCAGTTCTGCTTCTGGGGTTCATTAGCTTCCTTTCTCCTGTCAGAACTTCATGTAAATGGAATCGTCAGTGTATTCTTTTATGTTTCTCTTGATTTGTTAATGTGGTTACATTAATTGATTTTCATACACTAAATAACCTTTGCATTCTCATCAACTCAGTGATGCTTGATCACCTTTTTAGGAGTATTATTTGATTGTGTTTGCTCACATTTTGTGTTGGGTATTTATTGATTGATTGGAGACTTTGTTGCCCCGACTAGAGTGCAGTGGTTCTGTCACAGCTCACTATAAGCTCTAGCTCTGGGCTCAATTGATCCTTCTCTCTCAGCCTCCTGAGTAGCTGGGACTACAGGCATGTACCACCATGCCTGGATGATTTTTCTATTTTTTTATAGAGACAGGGTCTTGATGCATTGCTCAGCCTCAAGCAATCCTCCTGCCTCAGGCTACCAAATTACTAGATTACAGGCGTGAGCCCTGCACCCAGCCTGTGTAGGATTTTTATATCTTGTGTTTGAAAGACAGGCCTCTGCTTTTCTTTCATCATCTTCTTGACAGAAATGTTCTTGCTGAACATTAGGTTTGTTAACAATCACAAAGTCCATAAATGCAGAAGAGGAAATGAGATTTTTATTTCTTGTAAAGGGTGGCAGCCTGCAAGGTGGTGGCTCTAACAGCTGGGAAGCCCAGAGAGGGCACTTCCAGGGAGGGACGGTGGGACAGACGCCTAAGCCTGGCAGTCTGGCAGCACGCACATGTCCAGCAGGGCACAGTTCACGAGAGTGAATGTTCACGAGGGTGGCCCTGATGCTGTGCACTGCTCAGACACTGTAACATACGCCCGTGTCCACTCTGGGTGGAGGTCGCCAGTTCAGTACAGTCTGTACAGTTCAGTCTTCTACATCGAGAGGTGAAGCAGGCACCTGCAAATGCACAGCGTCTGTGAAACCAGCTGCCTGCGGTCAGGATCAGGGTGGGGTCGGGGTCTCTCACTGGAGAAAGTGACCACCATCAGTATCTTGTCCCACAGAGCTGTGGTTACTGCTGCTTGGGACCAAGGGAGGGCGTAAGTGTGTGGATGAGCTGCCTCATCTGAATGTTGCTTATCTCACCCGGTGCCTGTGTAGCTGCTGGAGAGACAAGGGCACCTTGTGGCCGTCGGAACAGGGTTTAACCTTTAATTGTAGGATGCAAGGCCTTGCCTCAGGTCCTGTTTATAATTTGGTGTTTTACTGCCACAACATCTCCATTCTCTGATCTCTAAACATTAATGCTGGTCAGTTGGGTCTCTGTTCCAAATGGAGTTGGTAGAAGGGATTAGGATTTTATTTTAGTTTAAAGGTTGAGCTTTCTGGAGAAGCTACCTAGGCCTGAGTGTTCTTTGCAGGGTGATGTTTGTTTTCTGACTCTGATTCTTTAGTGTTTGTAGTTTTGTCACATTTTATGTTTCTTCCTGAGTCAGTTTTGGGTAAGTTTCTCTTGGAATTTGTTCATTATAGTATATAAATTTAAAAACTTTTTGGAATCAAGTTCTTAATACCCTCTTATTATATATTTAGTGTTTTGAAAATTTGAAGTGATAATTCTGTTTTGGTTTTCTCTTTCATCTAATGACCTATCCCAAAACTTAGTGACATGAAACAGTCATACTTTATAATGCTGGTGGCTGCGGGTCAGGGATTCGGTGTGCTGTGGCTTCCGGGACCTTGGCCAGGTTGCCTAAGTGTCTGCCGCTCTACTGCTACTGTGGGCTGGGTTCCTTGCTCTTCTCAGCATCCTGTCCAAGAAGGTGTCTCAGTGATAGGCTGGCTGGCGTCTTTCTCTCTGCAGCTGTCCCACGTGGCTAGCAACTGTCTTCCTCGCAGTATCTGAGCTGGCTTCCATGTGAGGGTGTGCTAAGAGATAGCAAGTTGAAGCTGACATCCCTGGGAGTGCCACATCCGCTCCACTGGATGGACCAGGCTCCACTGCTAGGACTCACGGGCCATGAGAAGGCCCCTCTGCTGGAGGATAGAGAGTCTCAGCCTTGGGACTGCCCGTCCTCCCTGCCCTTTCAGTTCTGAGGCTGATTGTGTTGGGCTTTTCTCTGTGAGCCTCCATTATTCTCACCAGAGATCACGGGTTCATTGCATATCTTGGCAGAGAATTAACATTTATCTTTGCATACCTGCTGTTATGTGTGATTAATACAAGTTTAATTTTTTATTATTTTCTCTCTTTATTTTTCTTAGGGCTTGTTTTGTTCTTTTACTGACTTTTGAGGTGGGTGCAAGCTCAGAGCTGTACCTTTCCCCGTGGTGCGCAGCTTTGGCTGCACGCCATGTCATTTGACATGTGATCTTTTCTGGTTTTAAGTTCCCAATATTTTTCATTTTCTACTGTAATTATTTCTTTTGTCTGTACATTATTTAGAAGTATACTGCTTAACTCAAACATACAGGGATTTCTGGCTTCACCTGGGCTGTTAGGGTCTAGACTTGTTGTGCTGTAGTCAGCGAACCACCTCTGTCTGATCTCACGCATTTGACATGTGTGGAGATTGGCTTTATGGGTCTGTTTTATGTAAATGGCTGAAGTGTCCTTGAAAAGATGATACAGGATGTTCTGTTAGAAGCAGGTCCTCTGTGTGGTGCTGTACAGCTTGTTACTGGGCTGTTCAGCTCTTCATGCCATTACTTGTGTGATTTGTGAGCTGCTATCTGTCCCTCCCTGGTGAAAAGTCTCCTGCATCCTTGACCACCTTTATTGCACCCTGCCTATGATTTCAGTCCCAAGGCTGTGTGCTGTATACCTGCTCTTCCAGGTAACCCACACGGCACCGATGCAGTGGGTGCTCCTCATGTACTTCCTGGAGCAGGCCTGGAAGGGCTGAGTCGCAGCTTCAGCCCCAGGGCCACGGAGCCACAGCACAAGGAGGGTGGATGGGAAATAACGGAGGCTCTTAGCACCCCAGCGCAGATGTACTCAAACTAGGCTTACTGGTGGTTGTTCTAACACTGTGTGTTTAACCTACGCCTTCTGTTGGATATCAGTTTGCTTTTGAAGAAGAAAATCTTGACATGTTGAGGTTTGTAAGCACATTATCATGTTGAAATACTCTGTTTAGCAGCTTGCTAGTTGAGCACGTTTTCACTCCAAGTGGGAAGGAGGTAGATGCTGTTCGTAGCCTCTGCCTCTGGAAGCTTGATGGCCGGTCACATCTGAGCCTGGGCCCAGAAAAGCGGGAGGGCACATGTTTCCCTCTCTGCCTTCATGTTTCCATGCACACACATGTATCACATGGCATGTGAATGCTTCATTTTAAAGAAGATAAATAGATCCAGAATTCTTCCTGAGAATTCTTTCTGTAGGATGTGGCTTGGTGGCCATTTATCCTGGTGTTGAACTGGCCACAGCCACATGGACTTACATGTGCATCTCCCTGCTGTGGGCAGAGGAAGTGAAGGCGGGATGGAGTATTGTGTATCCCCTTAAAAATTCATAAGAATACATTAAAAACAACTTAAACTTGTATTTAGGAAGAAGACTTTTAATTGAAAGTATATTGTGGAGAGTTCACTTCTGAAATAATGAAAAAGCTTTTAATATTAAATTCAACGAATATAAGTAATTGGATCTTCTTATTTGCAGAGAAGTCTCTCCAGTGGGTGTGAAGGACAGTCTGCCCGGCCAGAGGTGTGGTCCTTGTCACTGCCTTAGTTCTGCTCACACTGAAGGATCAGAGGAAAAATAACAACTAAACATATTTCAAGGTAAGTAAAAATCTAATGAAATTTGACTGATTAAAAAATGACTTCTGCTTGTTGTAAACTGTTTAATTAGGCCTTTTGGCTTACCTTTTTAAAAAGCATTTTATTGAATAATTTCCAGCTGAGACTTCTGAACCATTAGTTAGTTTAGTTATGATCTTGCTGTGGCCTCAGGTCACCTGTGAGTCTCGGTGGCCATTTCCGGAGAGATGTCCAGCCACCCTCTTGGGGCCAGGTCACTTTTTATGGGGTCAGGACATCATGTCAGGTACCAGCCTAGTCTTGGGGAGAGCTCTTACCATCAGTTATTCTCTTTGAAGGGCTAAAATAAATTTTCTTTAGTACTTACTTTTGGTGACTGTTACATGATTCAGCATCTCCTTTTGAAGAAGTTGAGATGAATATTAAAATCCCAGTAAAGTCAGTGTGATGACAGGTTAATTTACTGATGGCCCAGCAGGGGTGTCCAACTTGCAGCCTGTGGGCTGCAGGCAAATTATGGGAGGACTCTTCAGGTATCTTGGAAAGTAGCACAGACCTTTTTTTTTTTTGCCCCTCAGCTTTTCTTAGTGTTTGTATATTTAATGTGTGGCCCAAGACAATTCTTTTTTTCCCCAATGTGGAACAGAGAAGAAAAAAGGTTGGATACTTCTGGAAAGGGTGATTAAAAAGTCAAGTCTTAAATTTCCAAGGACACTTTCTCTTGGGTTTAGATGAGGGAGAAGAAGAGAGTGCCGTCAGAGGGCAACTGTGTGCTCGCAGCACTCTTGATCCTCCGCTGGTCGCCCCCTAGCTGGTCCAGTGGGTGTAGAGTGCCTCCTGGTCTTGGGCACCTCCAGGTGCAGCGAAGACCAGTGCTCACTTGGCAGCTTATGTGTGAGTGGCTTGGTAGACAGTGAGGGAGAGGATGGCTGTGCTGCCAACTTGGGTGTCCTTGGGCAGCACTCAGTGCCTTGGGGCCAGGGGAGGTCTCCTGGGGTGCGAGTGTAGACAGCCAGGAGCAGCTGGAGGCCCGTGGAGGTTGCCATCTTTGGGAGTAGAGATATACCCACATCTGATCGCTCAGTTTAGGGTTTGTGCCAGGAAAGGCTCTGCTTGTCATTTCTGCATCTGTAAATGTCAACAGTTGAAGGTTCCTGACTCCCCAGTGAGAATTTGGTGTTGTTTTGTCTTCAGCTGATGCTTTTTTATTTTTTGGCACATGGGCTGTCAGAGCATAGGAAGAGTAAAATCAAGGTTGCCTTTGCCATTGCTAGTGCCAGTGAGATGGGATTTTGTTTTCAGTCGCAGCCCTTCTTTCAGCTCAGTTGGTGATAGGAAATCAGTTTCTCCACAGCCAAAGGTTATTGAAAGGCAGTGAGAAATCCGAGCTGGAGGGAGGCTGACAGAGACATCCTGGCTTCCTATTGCTAAGTTAGGTGTAATTTATGAGCACCTATTTTTAACATGCAAGTAAAGCATTGTATTAATTATGCTGTCCGTGTGAAATAGCAAGTATTTTTATATACTGTAAGCATGCATTGGAGGAATAAATTATTTATAATCCTCTGCACAAATAAATTGTTCTTAAAGGCATAGGAAAAATAATCAGGCCAGAAGGAGGTTTCTAACACATGTGCTGAGAAAGCAGAACTAAAGGGCTGGAAATGATAAAATATTATACTGTGAGTCATACCTCCTCCTACTGATACTGTGTTCATAAACGTTAGCTGTAGAATCGAAAAATTTTGTATTTATTTTCTTTCATAAAAGGATAGCTAATTTTGGCAGCAAATAGTTTGGTTTATTATTGTTTTCCTTTTCCAGGGTGTTTTGAAATAAAAAATAAGTAAATATGAACGATTTGGCTAAAAAAAAGTCTCTCTCAGTGGAAGCGCAGCTCGTCTGTGCCGCACCGTGTGTCTGACTCCTCCCCTGGCGTCCTTTTTGGGTCCTGCATTAGCGCTGACTGTGCAGTGAGACTGCAGTTAGCACCGTAGGTGTGGGGCTTTATTTTTAGTTTCAGGCAGGCTGGCTGTTTTTGCTGTTCTTACTCCTTGAAGAGACTGAAGTTGTTCCTTGTGTCTTGATACATGAGATTATCTTCTGAGTCTGGAGCATCCTGGGTGGACTCTAGAATTCTGTACATATTGCTCAACTGCGCAAATGTTGAAAAGGCCCCAAAGAGACCTGGCCCCTGTTGAAATCAAGAAACTGTTCTCATCTTTCTCATTGCCACCATACACCATTCTCTTTATAACAAATATTAACTCCCATTTTCATTTCAAAATGAACATTGTAGATGATACTACCATATATATAATTATAGCTGTGTGCAAGGTTGTACAATTTGTGAACTCATTCTGGAAACTCATCCTGCACATCTCCTTGATGACTGTCACCATGGCCACCTTCCAGGTGGCTTCTCCTTGACCATCTGGTGACCATAATGATATTCAGTAATGAGGTATGTAGCACTTCTTCTAGGATGATTTTGTAAACATAATTGACCTCATATAAATCAGTATTGTGCCAAAATATATTAATAATATAAAGACAAATGAGAAGTTCCTGATACTTCTAATGTCACTGTGTAAACACCGAGGTCACACCCACTGCCCCCTCTGGGCACTACCGCTGCCCTGTTCTATGAACAGCTGGCCTGGCCCGCCCCCTGGACAGGCTGGAGCAGGAGGAGCAGGAGCATGGAGCCCAGTGTAAGAAGCAGCTGCGTCTTGAGGGGCAGGTGCTTTTCAGGAGGCCGTCATTCAAGGCTTATACATCAGTGTGGGGTGCTTTGCCTGGAGGGTGCCGGGGCTGCCCGCTGTCCTGCTGTCAGGTGGGGTACTGGTGAGTAACCCGGTGGCCTTGGGCAGGGCTCCTTTGCGGTGTGAGGGTCATGGAGGTGAGCAGTCTGGGAGAACTGTCAGACCAACAGAGGCTGTTAAGGAAAGTGGATTGTTACAGTGGCACTGAATTCTAAATCCTCAGAATCGTGGCAAAAACTTGATGTATTTTCCTCTTTAAAGTAATTTATTGGCTAAAATAATCTATTGAGCAAAGGTGATACTTTTGTATGTAGTATTCCAGAAGATTACTAAAATAAAATAAAACTTTGGCTGAAAATGAGAAGTTCTTTTCAGTATATTCTGGTGTGAGTCACAAGAAGACTCCTCTTGTGGTGTTTCGCCTGATTCACTTGCTTCAGCTTGAGAGATATTAGTGCACATCTGGTGTCCTGCTGTGGGCTTAGCAGGTGGGAGCAGCCGCCAAGGCTGGAGTTTGTGTGTGTCTGAAGCCTCGCGAGGAACTAGGATGGCTTTTCTAGTAGGCTTTGTCATTCCCCAGAGTTTTAAAATTCTTCTTATTTGTTCTTCTATTCTGTAACTGGGAAGCCAGACCCAAGAAATGCCTCCCCACCAGGTTCTGCCCACAGTCTCCACACGTGTGGATGAACCTCCTTATGTTGAGGCCATCACAATCTCCAGAACAGACACACCCCTGGGTGAGGGGCTCTTCTACAAATGGAACTTTACCCTGGAGGTGATAACAATGTAACCTAAAAATTACACCCTTATATTAATTTGAGAAAACAAAAAAATTCTAAAATAAAAATTTGCAGAACAGGCCCAGGTCCCCAGTGCTCAGCAGGTGTGGCTGTGCGTGTGGCACTGACTGGGTGGCTGCAGTGGGAAGGGGATTTGTTTTCAAGAGTAACACTCCAGATGTGAGTTTGGTTGCATAGTCCCTTTGTCCATGTATGTCCAAGTAAAACGACAGATTCTCCCCAAACCTGTGCAGTAAAGTATAGTCTTAGCATGTGTGTTTGTCCAGAATTTTGAAAGGTTAGGGGAGGATGATTCCATGGAAGCAGTAACTCACTGCCACTTTGTAGGCGGAGACTTCCAGATGGAGGGCTAGAGATGGGTAAAAGGGAAGTAGAAGGGTGTCCTTGTGCACACTAGAAAATTATGACATTCCAGACGGCATGTCCCAGCCGGTTCCTCAAGTCCTGCTGACTTCCTGTCTTCCAGATTGTGGATCATTAGTTTCCACAGTCGTGTGCTTCTGGCCCCACAGTCCTGGTGATCCCTATTTATCTCCCTAGTAGGACTGGTCAGTTGTCTCAGGTGTGTCAGCTCAGATCCAGATGGCCAGGCCCTGATTCTGTTCTTTGAAATGTTAGTAGCTGAGGCACTACTGCATGGCCTCTGCGCGTGCCTACTGCTCCTGCCCTGCCCTCTGCACGTGCCTACTGCTCCTGCCCTGACCTCTGCGCGTGTCTACTGCTCCTGCCATGTGACCTCTGCACGTGCCTACTGCTCCTGCCCTGCCCTCTGCACGTGCCCACTGCTCCTGCCCTGACCTCTGCGTGTGCCTACTGCTCCTGCCATGTGACCTCTGCACGTGCCTACTGCTCCTGCCCTGACCTCTGCACGTGCCTACTGCTCCTGCCCTGCCCTCTGCACGTGCCTACTGCTCCTGCCATGTGACCTCTGCACATGCCTGCTGCTCCTGCCCTGACCTCTGCACATGCCTACTGCTCCTGCCATGTGGCCTCTGCGCATGCCTACTGCTCCTGCCGGGTGACCTCTGCACGTGCCTACTGCTCCTGCCCTGCTCTCTGTGCATGCCTACTGCTCCTGCCACATGGTCCTCTCTGCAACATGGCAGTTTGCCTCTCAAGGCCTGTGGGCAAGGGTATTCTCCGCTGTCCACCTCTCCCAACTTTCCTGTTGTGCAAAGGCTCACCTAGTCAGACCCATTAGGACTGTCTTCCTCTCAGTGAACTCAAAGTCAACTGATTAAGGACCTTAACTGTACAGTCTGTACAATCCCTTCCCCTTTTCCTAATGTGGCAGAATAGCCCAGGTATTCACAGGCCCCCCTCCCCCACCCCAACCACCTGCACAGGAAGTGATTTTATAAGCTGCGTGCACTGAGGGCAGGATGCCAGCACCACAAAGACCAGCAGAAGGATTTGTCACACCTGTGCCTGACAGTGCTCTTGGTGAAGGTGTGTGCCCGGAGGGGCATCTGCCAGACATAGGCTTGGCCTGGTCTCCCAGGGGCTCAAGGAGGATGGTGTGGTATGGGACAGACACTCGCATGGGTCTTACACAGAAGCGGATTCTACATGGCTGATAAGCACATGCTTACGTGCTCAGTGAACCTCAAGGACCTCCTGGAGGCTAGAGCCTGAGAGTGAGGAGGGTGCAGAGATGAGTAGGTCTTGCTGTGAAAGCCACAGTGAGACCCACAGATGTGGAGGGTGCTGAACACTGGCCACGCATGCCCCTGAGCTGGTTGAGCCCACAGTTTGGGCATAGCCTTCCGTAAGGCAGGGTGGGCATGTTTTGGACCTGAGAGCTAGGAATGGCTCTGACATTTTTAAGCAGTTGTAAAACAAACGGAAACAAAAGAATGTGCAGAGGAGACTGTCTGTCACCCACAAAGCCCAAGATACGGAAGGGCGCAGCTCCCAGACTGCACTGTGGGGCCTGGTCTGGGTGCCCCCTTCTGCCCACTCGGGAATTGGAAGGTCTCAAGAGTTTCCAGATCCCAAAGTGGATTGGCCATTGCTGTGTTCCTCCCAGGGCAGAGGGCTCATGGGTTGGTGCGTTGACAGCCACTGGAAAAAACCCACTGCCTGTTCTCTGCTGCTTTTGAGGTCCCTGTGGTGTGATGTGGGTCCTCGGGGACAGACAGTTATAAATAGGTACAGAAAGTGACAGGTAATCTCAAACTGAGTAACCCAAAGTAGCTCTTAGTGAGGCAGAAAGCCTCAGAGCAGCAGCAGCTAACTTTAGAGCAGCAGCAGAAAGTCCTAGGGGTGAGCCTGCGTCCCTGCCCCGAGTTCATCAGACAAACTGCAGAAAAGCTTGAGTGTGCTAGAGGTCAGGAGGGACATACAGCACGGTCAGAGGTGGCCCCATGGCTCCTTAGTGTCAGGTGGGGGAGGCTGGATGCTGTCTCTTGTCCAAAGACTCTTTACTTTGTGAGGCCCCAGTAGCAATGGGGTGAGACAGCACCAGGCTAGGGCCTGGGGACAGTCCCCAACATGCCACAGAGGCCCTTGTCCCTCTGCTCACCCTTGGCCCGAGTACATTGTGGCCGGTCCCACCCCCGAGCTGGCAGAAGGCCGGAGCCTGTTCACTTTCTCTCCTGCTTCGCAGCAGCAAGCAGGACCTTTCAAAGTCTCCCTGTCCCGACTGTCCTGGCTCTGGCTTCCTGCACGCTCTAGTGTCTGAGGGACTGAGGGGCACAAGTACATGTCGGTCTTCAGCATGTTCTGCAGACATGAATGGCGTGGGCCTTGACTGTGTTCTCCTCAGGTCTGGCATCCTGCAACCCTCCTGAGGCTGTGGGGAGAGGCTGCAGACATATTAGATTTGGGGAGACAGCATACAGTGGCGTAGACAAGTGCAGCTCCTGTGGGCCCTGGGGTCCTGGTCTTGTATTTGTCATGCAGGCCACTACCCATCACAGGGCACGGGCAATGCTCAGGAGGGACAGGTCTAACATCCTGGGCCCCTCCATTTCTGCATCTGAAAATGGTATACAGCCCTATGGTCAGTACAGCCTGGGGCCACAGCTGGGACAGACAGCCCTGTGGTGACAGCTGGTGCAGGACAGGGCAGGACAGCTGCCACTACCAGGTGGCATTTGCCATGAGGGGCAGAAGGTCATACCAGGGGGTGTCCCCACGTCTGGAAGTCCCCACACCTGGGGGTCCTCATACCTAGATGTCCTCACACCCAGAGGAGGTCCTCACACCTGGGAGTCCCCATACCTAGGGGTCCCCACACTGGGGGGGTCCTTACACCCAGAGGGGGTCACCACACCCAGATAGAGTCCCCACATCCAGAGAGGATCACCATATCTGGGGGGCCCCATGCCTAGAGAGGGTCGCCACACCAAAGCAGATATCCCAGGGCCTGGCTGTGCCAGGTCCACAAGTAGGAGTCTTGCAGGAGGAAAGCTACCTCCAGCTGTTGTCCACAGTCCTGGGGGAAGCTGGTAGATATAGAACATGGTAGATTTAGGGTTTTTTTTTCCATTTAAACAATTGGAAATAATCAAAATAAAGCATCAAGTTTGAAAAAATTTTAAAAAGTGGTTAGATTCTCAATTTGTGTGTTTTGTGGCTTTAAATTTCCAACATAGTAAACAGCCACAAAACTATGACTTGAATAGAAGAAAATTCACTAAAATATTGATTATCATATGTAAATTCATAAATACCAGAAGTTCTTAGGAGTTGATTGGTAATTTTTTTTACCTGTTTCATGCTCTGACCATGACTAAATTTAATGTAAAGAATCAAGAGACCTGTGGCTCAAAGGAGTGGGGTGCCAGCCCCATATGCCAGACGTGGTGGGTTCAGACCCAGTCCTGGCCAAAAATTGCAAAAAAAAAAAAAGAATCAAGAGACCTTTATGATTAGTGTGTAAAAAGAAAGAAATTAGAAGATTTATTTGTAGGTTCAGGAAAACCTGAATTTACTGCTGATTTTCAGTGTTTCCTAAGGACTTTTCTCCATGCAGGGGCTTGGAGAGGTGCAGGAGTGCCCTCTTGTGGACGCCTGTGTGGGACCTGGGTGCTGAAGTCCTTACTGGCCTGGGGACGCATCTTCTTAACTCCACTGTGGCCTAATGACCTCACCTTCTTACACCCACTATGGCCATGCCCAGGCTGCTGATGGCTGTTGCTGGCCACTGGCTGCCTTTCTTTGCTCTGATGTCACGTGCGTGACCATCTGGGTGTGGGTTGAGCTGTACTGGGTGGTTTATCTGTGGCTCTGTGTGTTCATGCCTTCATGAGAGGGCCAGGTACATTGGTCACATTTAAAGGAATAAATATACACTGTCTCTTTAGAGTAGTGTTTCTCAAACTTCCTAATGCTGCGACCCTTTAATTCAGTTCCTTATGTTGTGGTGACCCCCCAACCATAAAATTATTTTCGTTGCCACTCCATAACTATAAAATTCCTACTGTTATGAATCGTAATGTAAATATCTGATATGCAGCAGACCCCCATGGGGGTTGTGACCCACAGGTTGAGAACTGCTGTTCTAGCTAGTGATGCTGTCAAAGATGAGCCATATGATTTAGGAGGCCCTTGTCCTCTTTAGGGGTGTCACTTCTGACGAGTTTCAGATGTCTGTACTTCTGCATTAATTAGCATCAGGACCAGCAGCAAGTCACCTAGACACTACATAGTAGGGACTTAGGCAAGAGGCAGGCCCGCTTCCCACATCAGGGTCCACCTGGGCTATCAGGGCAGCCGGCTGCAGTGACTTGCTAAGGACTTGTTCTGCCCTAGGCTCGCCTAGGCGTGTGTGTGCTTGTGGGCTCCTGAGGGGGTGCCCCGAGCTGCTGCGTCTCTTCCTTTTGGACAACCACCACATGTGACAGGGAGGCTGCAGACTTCGTTCTCTGTGGGAGCCGAGTGTTCGGCCACAGCTGAGAAGGGAGGGTGGGTGTGGGGCAGAGAGGAAACTTCTGCACACTTACCGATTCTGAACGCTGCCAATGCTCTTTTTGATTTGTAAACTTTTGACATTATCTGTTGACTTGTAGTTCCCATAGAGGATTCAGTTCACTGAAGTTTCCCCTACCTGCCCTTCTAGGGATGCTTTGGCTGAGAGTAATGGAAACATGATGTGTAGCATCTTGAACACAATGGGTTTATCCACTTACTGGTGATGTAAGAAGTGCCCCAAAGGTGGGCTCAGCCACGTCAGGACTCTAGGTCAGCATCTCCACAGCTCATCCCCTTTCCCTCATGGTGGCAGTGGGGCTGCTGCCACTCCTGGTGTCACGTGTGGAGGAACCACTGAAGAGGGGCAGAAGGTGCAGCTCATATTTGTCCCTGTCATCAGAGATACTCCAGAAGCCCCCAGTATATTGCTCTTATGTCTTAGTGGCTAGAACTATGTCTCATGGCTGCTGAAGTGGTCAGGGAGACTGAGGAGATGTGTCTCTCACTCTGCCTGCTGAGACTGGTGACCTTAGGAGCTGTGAGCGGCCCACCTGCTCCATGCCCCATGGATGCTGGCCAGGCTCTGGACTCCCTTCAGAGAGGGCAGAGGTGCTACCTAGCCCTCCCCTTCATTATGAAAGTAGAAAATCTTGTTTTCTGTTCTGTAACCATGGTTCAATCCGAGTTCCAAATCCGTAAGTGGCATTTATGTGATTATGATAATTGCTGAAAGTCATGCCACATTTTAATTTACTTTATAATTGAATTGTGCTTTTTTTGGGTTCAGTTACCTCTTTCCCCTTTTTCCTGCATTCTCACATGGTAGGAAGAGTCCTAGCAGAGTGGGGACTGGTATTGAGTTTGGACCCCGCCCTCTCTGAACAGCCCTGTGCCCCGGGGCAGGTTGCCCAGCCTCTCAGGGAAGTGGTGACCCTGCCTTGTTTGGAGGCCAGTGAGGGACCCGTGAGCCTGTGCCTCAGAGCCTTGCTGTCATGGCGGCCATGGGCACATGTAGTTCTGCCTTTGTTTTCTTGTTTCCTTATTCTATCTCCAGTCTTTTTAACTTTATTCAGTTTTTTAGAACTTGTTTAATTAATTCATTCTTGAAATTCCTTTTTTTCTATTTCACAATGAAACTGTAACTTTCTTATACAATTTCTTAATTGCAGTGAAAGTCACTCTTTTCATGTGTATGGTTTGATATGTGCAGGCGAAGATACATAGTTGATATACTGCCACTACAGTCAAGATTGTGAATATTTTCTTTGCCTCTGAAGTTTTCCTTCTGTCTCCTTTCCTTTTGTTAAGAGATGGGCCTTTCTGTGTTGTCCAGGCTGCAGTGCAGTGGCAGGGTCATAGCTCCCTGCAGCTTGGATCAGAGGCATGGACCACCATGTCTGGCTAATTATTTTTATCTTTCTTTAGAGGAAGGGTCTTGGTATGTTCCCTAGGCTGGTCTCAAACTCCTAGGCGCAAGTGATCCTCCTGTCTCAGCCTCCAGAGTTGTCACCACACCTGCCCACTTATCCCTTTGTAGTAGTTCCCTTGCCCCAGGTGGTGTCCGGGTCCATTGGGGTCAATGTCCTATACGTTGTCTGTGTGCTCCAGAACACTGAGCTGTGAGGGGCAGCCCACCCCTGGCCACCCCACTGGCTGTAGGGCTGCACTGGTCTGTGGTCCCTCAGGTGGATGTCCTCAGACCAGTAGGTGGAGCTGTGGAACAGAAGCTGTCTCAGAAGCTGTCCCTTCTGAGACAGGGATGAGACCCCTGCGTTGCATCCCCTCTGTAGCTGTTTGCCTGCATTCCCAGTATGAGCCAGATACCAGTTTCCTTTAAAAAGGTTTCTGTTCTTTGGCCTTATTTAAAGAGGCCCTGAGGCAGTGGTGTGGAAACCTACAGCTGGTTTGATTCAGGGAGTGATCTGATTCTACATAAAACTTTATCAAATACTTTATAAACAAAACTGTAATAAATTGAGTCTGTGGCGAGGCCTACTGTGTTGTGAATTAGAAGGTACAGTTTGTGTATCTTTTCCAATTGAAAGAAATTATTAACTTTCTTTGTATAATTTGTGTAACATGATTTTGTGGTTCAGCTGCTTTAAGTTTAATATTCTAAACAGGTAATAATTAAGATCCAGTGTAAAAAAAAAATTACTCTCTACTGTCAAGATCTAAATTGGTGGTGACAGATTACCAGTTTATATTTCAAAGGATTTTTATTTTGTTTTTAATAATCAGTTACAGTAAACATTATTTCTGAAGGATGCCTATAAAACCTTTAAAGACATTTCTGTTTCTTTTTTTTTTTTTTTTTGTAAGACAGAATTTATTCACAGAAAAGAAAGAAAAGAATACAGAAAACATTAAGGCATCTGTTAGAGGGAGAAAATTCTAGTGGGGAGAGAGAAGCTCTCTCCGTTTCTCTCCCAGTCT
>CAUYON010162136.1:0-14267 GCA_963573935.1 Arctocebus calabarensis | reverse complement strand
GTGTGGGGGCTTCACATGCAATCTGAGATATTTTTATCAACCTGATTGACATACCATTCATGATATTTTCTCGTTTACTATATGAAAACATTTTTGATCCGTATTTAGAAGTTTTCTCCTGACCCTTCAAATATGTACCACACATGCGATCTCACCCTTTGTCCCATCTCCCCACACCCTCTCCCTCCTCTTCCCTTCCTCTCCCCTTTCCCCCTCACTTTCTTTCCCTAAAGGATTATTTTTCTTGCTGCAAGTGAAGTTTAAGATATTTTTTATGTATCAGATGTTTTTGCTGGAAGATTTTTTTTTTTTATTTTCTCAGCAATACTATGTAGGTTTTGACATTCTTCTTCCAAATATGTTACATGATGTTTTCAGTAAGTACATAGGAGGAGAGACAGCAGATATTAAGAGTAATAAGATACATATAGAGAAAAATTGAGGTGTCTCACATTTCTTTCCTTGAGAATAGATATCCCCAAACTGACAAAAGTGAAGTGAAAACTCATAGAAGGAATCAAGGAAGAAAGAAAAATAGAAGCACAAATTTTAGAAAAATACAAGCACAAAAACACACATATTTTACCCTTACTAACCAAAATTAGCGTAATAAGCTCTCTTTTGATCTTAAAAATCATTTGTAGGTTTGGGTTCAGTGGCTCATGTCTGTAATCCTAGCACTGAGGGAAGCTGAGGTGGATAGATTGCTTGAACTCAGGAGTTCAAGACCAGTGTGTGCAAAGTGACACTCCGTCTCTACTAAAAATAGAAAACAAACAAAAAACTAGCTGAACATTGTGGCTCAGGCCTATAGTCTGAGCTATTTAGGAGGAGGAGGCAAGAGGGTAAGCTTGAGCCCTGGAGATTGAGGTTGCTGTAAGCTATGATGCCACAGCAATCTAGCCTGGGCAACAGAGTGAGACTCTGTCTCAAAAAAAAAAAGAAAAAAATTTATTTGCAGGACAGTAAATGAGTAGATGTTACTGTTATCGAATGAAGAGTGTCGGTTGTCCATCACTGTCAGCCATTACGAAGAGACAGGGATACGTCCACCAAACTTTGTCAGAAGGCCAGGATTCGGAAGAACAGTGAGAGTAGCCTCTCCAAGACTATTCTGATCTTCCCTTTCTAACAATATAGTTTCATACATTTGCCTTTAAAGTGAAGACTAGGTTAACTCTTATCTTAAACAATAATCAGCCAAACCCATGATCCATCATAAACAATAATTGATATAACTCACGACCCAAAATAACATGCCAATTCAAAAGTTAACTCAGTCTACCTAACTACTCAAGATAGGCATCTTTAGAGTGGGAGCTAAATTTATAAAACCATAAGAATGGGAGACAGGGGGTGAAGGTCAGGCGGGACCTAAACAGACCAGACCAGCTATGTCATGTCTGCCTAGCTTGACAGACTCTATCTTATACTCACTACATGTGGTTTCATTACTGGGCAACTGACCCAAGGCAGTAATAATAATTAAAAACCATCATCTATTTCTTTTCTTTGCCTAGTCAACGGTTGCTTAAAGTTTCAGCTGTTGTAAGATAGAATTTCCTACAATAGCAGGATGAATGATTTCAAGATCTAAAGACATTAAAGTGTAGCTGCAGCTGAAACTGTTTTCTTTTTTTTTTTTTTTTTTGAGACAGAGCCTCAAGCTGTCAACCTGATAGAGTGCTGTAGCATCATAGCTCACAGCAACCTCCAATTCCTGGGCTCAGGCGAGTCTCCTGCCTCTGCCTCCCAAGTAGCTGGGGCCCACCACAACGCCCGGCCATTTTTTTTTTGGTTGCAGCCGTCATTGTTGTTTGGCAGGCCCAGGCTGGATTCGAACCCGCCAGCTCAGGTGTACGTGGCTGGCACCTTAGCCCACTGAGCCACAGGCGCCGAGCCTGCAGCTGAAACTGTTAATGTGAAGATAATATTGAACACTGTATTGTGCAAAATTCAACTTTGAGAAGACTGCCCATAACCGTGAAGCATCAAACCCTTTTGAAGCATTGAAAGCATCTTTCTACATCATATCCCAGAAGTAAAATCCTCCAGAGCACACAGGTTTTCTCTTTCTAAGAGACACTGAAGATGAAACTTTGAAGGTTTGTGGCCCCTGTGGGTTTAACTGTCAATTTGTGTGTTTCTGTTCCATTTTCTTCTTTCTGTCTTTTAAAAGTAAAGGTTCCTGCTGTGAGATGTTATAAAAAAATCTGCAATTTCCACTTTTGATTAGTTTTCATATTCTAGCCACAAGCCAAATGAAGGGTGGATGGAAAGGCCTTTCAATTCCTTGTTTCATGTAAAAAGTAAGAAAAGACAAGACTTAAGGGTAGCCCGGCCATGCACCTGAGGAGGCCAAAAAGAAATGAGGAGTTGTCCACAAAAGCTCCAATAGCTCCTTTGTTATTAATTCTACAGGACAAAATGAAATAGAGAGCACAGGACACAGATTGATTTCAGCGAATTACTTATTGCCTGGGCAAGAGAGACAGAGATGATAAGAAAGCTGAGGGCCTAAAGACAGAACATTAATACTTTTTTATAAGGCATCACAAAACTACTATTACAAAGACCAGAGCCAAAGCAATCTGCTGAATTTTACATCAGTGTGCCAAATGCATTTGTGAAGATGGAAGTACATAATATTCCCTGATATGAAATTATCAGACTAATACATCATTATGTGAATATATTGAGTCTACAAAGCTTTTTGCTATAAACTAGGAGCAATTGGTGCCCAAAAATATACCCTAGGAATTTCATATAACAATTCCAAGAAGTTTAAATCTACAATACATAGCTTTTCAGAGAGCAAAGTCTCAATATCATTCTGGTATCTATTGTCATAATCATCTCCAAGGAATTTTGGTGTTGTTTCAGATATGCAAAATAATAGGGCAAGATCCTGCCAGAGGCTTCTCTGAGCAAGTTTATAAATGTAGGTTCTAGGGATGAGAGTGCTGTTGGAATTTCTCTCTAACCCAAGTCCTTGGTCTTGGGGTTTGAGAAATGGAGCCACAGACTATGCAGATAAGTGATAGAGTTTATTGACAGGGAGAAAGATTGACAAGCATGATGCACAAAAGAAGGTGAACAGAAGAAGGGACCTGCAGCAGCGGAAGCGGGTATCCAAACGAGAAGCCCTCCAAGTCTTCGGTATAGGAGATTTAAATGCAGCTTATCCTATCCTGCAGGGAGCCTTGCAGAATATGTCACAATTGGCTAGAGGTCTGTGGGCAAAAAAACCATCCTAAATAATCCTAACAGCAGCATAGAAATGGTACCCCTACAGTTTCTGCTTTCAGTTTGTGTGCTCCCTACTCAAGGTGGAACCACCCAGGACCTTTCAGGCTGCTTTGTTCATGGCCCTGCTAGAGCCCAGAGGGTATGGTCTGGAAAAGCCAGTCTGTTTGTGCCTACAGATGGGGGTCTGATTTCTGAGCTCACCTAGGCAGCCCTGACTGGGGGAACCCTGTATCAAGAGGAGCCCTGTGGAATCAACCCCCTATCCTAACAGGAGAAGAAATGAGCTGTTTCCCGGAGCAGCTCTTCCTCTAGGGTGGAATAGGTGGCCACATCAACTAGTTATGAACCTTGGATGAGTTAATTATCCTCCATAGCCCAGTCTTTTCATCTATAAAATTAAGATAATAATAGCTACACTGGATGTTATGAGGGTCAAGTAAGTTAATGTAGGTTAAAGTATGATCTACCCAACACTGGATGTAAAATAATTTGAGGAATAAAAATGAAATCTTAAGCCTCCTGATTGAATGGACCCAGTCGCAGTCAAGGGGACCCAATGTTGGCCAGAGAAACCCTAAAAACTGAAATCTGGCCATCACAGACAGGGAGGCCAAACTTGCCTTGTTATCTGCCCCTCTCATTAACTGCAATTAGACTTTCTTCTCAAAAAGCTCAATAGAAACCAGCCTTTTGGAAAGACTTGCTCACCAGCTGATTTTTCAACCAACCACCTAATGTTACTTTGCCCTTTCTGTGGTGTCAGCACAACTGACTATCGTTCTTGCCTGAAAAAAGGCCACCCACCACAGAGTGGTTCTGGTCAGTCTATGGAGGATGCACAGGGAGGGTTTTCTTGTCCTCTCTTTTACCCTGTAACTTCCGTAGCAAAAAGTTCCACTCTCATATCCTGTTAACACTGCCATTCTTTGAAGATAGGTCCCAGGAAACCACCTGAAGCTCAATTGTGCATGCACACGTTTTTCCTTTACACAAATATTAATGACTCTCCCTATAGCTTATGAAAATGTATGTTCAGCCACTCCACGCAGCATAAATGCCAGTTCTCTTTACCATTTCCTAGAGGTGCTTGCTCTCAGTTCCTGTCCTAGGGCTGTGCTTTCCAACCTCCAAAATGTTCAGCCTGTATGCTGCAACCCTTTATGAGAAATAAAGCTCTCCTTACCAAATTTATGAACCTTGTCATTCTTCAGCTGACAGATTAAAGGTTAAAGACTCTGAATTGCTGCCACGAGGAATGGTGTGCATATTAAATAGGGAAAATGATGTATTTGTGCTTTGCCCCAGCAGCAGATCCATCCTAGCATAGATTGAAAATGAAAATCATTCCACCCACCAAAAGAAACGTAAGGAAAAGAGCCCACCAACTGGGGTGATATGGACAGAACACAAAAGAGAAAAAGCAGCAGAACCAATCAGATAGAAGGAAAAGTCTATATAGCTAATCCAATTCCAAGTGGCAGGACTTTTGCACCTTGAGTTAAATGAAGCAAACCTCGTTAGGGATGATATTGATAATGAGCCAGCATTTCAAGTTTTTCAGGTCAATGAAATTAACTGAGCTTGTTGCAGGAAAACAAGGCCCAATGGAGAGAAAGAAACACCCTAACATATGCGTTTAAAAGAGGAAGGGCTTTATTTAGTCGGCAGAGCCACAGTGCACTAAAGTCCAAAAATGGCCAAGCTCCCCAACTGTCTCTGTCCTTTCCCTTTTATCTCCAGCCAAGGGTTCCTTGTACATGGCTACCCTTCTCACTGGTCAGTTTGAATCGAGACAGGAGGCAGGCACAGGTTTTTAGAGAAGCACAGACTTTTACAGAAGCAGAAGCAAGTCTTAGTTTCAAGGTTCCAGGAAGTTATAAATTCCTAAGAGCTGAGTCACCACACGGAGGACTTTGCAGAAGTGTATTTGGGGCTCCCGTGAGAAGACTTTTCTTCTTTTGGACCTTACTTTTCCCGGGTATCCCTTCTCAAGCTGAGACAGGCAAAGAGGGAAAAAAAACCTCTTTAACCTCTAAAACACAGAGATATTTCATGAAACAAGGAAGTGTTGAATACATACATAGCTTAGCTCAAAACTAAGAAATGAGAAGGAAACTCCAAGTCACTGTAACAAGCGAATACTGAGGCCAAGGGGCTATCACAGATGGGGCCTGACACATGAGGACAGAAGAGTGGGAGGGAGTTCTGGCCCCAGCACATGCACCCAAAGACAGCAGCCCCAAAGGCACTTTTCCAGTGGAAAAGTCACGGGGAAATTTTCCCTCCCCTAAGGAATATGGGTGAAAAAGAGTCACTCATGAGAAATCTGAACCATTATCTTGTACTGTGCACATGTATGATGTTTGAATCCATGACCTTTGCATGGCAGAGAGACACTAAATGGAAATTTAACAGAAAAATGGTCTGGCACGGTGGTAACCCACTGTGCTCCAGACGTGGGTGAATACAACACCACTGTGCAGGATGAAAGCAGCCACCAGCACACTGTGGATTCCCTCAGAAGACACCCAACGAACAGGGGGCTTATAGTGAAAACAAAGTAACAATAATAACTGTAAAAGTGACACGAGAAAACAAAACAAAGAGAATCAGGAGAAGAGACGTTTTTAGAAAATGTGCCTCTGAAGAAATGAAAATAATAGACCTGTCTCAAAGAGACTTTAAAATAAGTATGTCTAAAATGTTTAAAGAAAGAAACACAGGATAAGATATTGACAGTGTGGAGCAAAAAAGAACAAACCTTTAAAAAAATAAAAAGCATATTCCTGAAGTCAAATATAAGGCCATTGAATTTTTTTTTTTAAGCACAAAAATTGAGATTTAGGAAGAATGAGAAATAGTAAAATTGGTAACGTTTCAGAATAGGAAAAGATATTTGCAGGGTATTAATTTGATGAAGGGTTGATAACTAGAATCTACAGAAAACTCAAATTAATCAACAAAAAAAGAGAAAACAATTCTATCTACCACTAGGCAAGACATATGAACAGAATCTTCTCTGATGAAGACAGATGAATGGCTAACAAATATTTGAAAAAATGCTCATCATTCCTGATTGTCAGGTAAATTCATATCAAAACCACCCTGAGATATTATCACCTAACCCAGTGAGAATAGCCCATATCACAGCTGCAGATGCTGGCATGGATGTGGAAAGAAGGGAACACTTTTACACTATTGGTAGGACTACAAACTAATACAATCTTTTTGGAAGGAAGTATGGAGAATCCTCAAAGAACTCAAACTAGACCTCCCATTTGATCCTGCAATCCCATTACTAGGCATCCACCCAGAAGAAAAAAAATCCTTTTATCATAAGGACATTTGCATGAGACTGTTTATCACAGCTCAATTTTGCCAAAATGTGGAAACAACTTAAATGCCCACCAACCTAGGAATGGATTAACAAGCTGTGGTATATGTACATTATGGAATACTATTCAGCCATTAAAAAAGATGGAGACTTTACATCTTTGGTATTAACCTGGACAGAGTTGGGTTACATCTTACATCTCCATTCTTGTGATACTTTACTAAGAAGAATATGTAAAGTATCACAAGAATGGAGAAGCAAGAATCTGATGTACTCAGTACTAATATGAAGCCAGTAGACAATTTATTACCCACCCACATTGGAGAAAAACACAAATCAATTCAAAATGGGGAACAGGAGGATGAGGGAGTGGGGAGAGGGAAGGAAGGAGGGATAGAGGTGTTGCCACTTAATGGGCACAAAATTAGGGTGGATGGCACAGCTCCTAGGAGCAGGACACAATCATAAGAGGGAATTTACTTAACAAATGCAAATATTGTAACCTAATTCTTTGTACTCTCAATAAATAAAAATTAGTAGTGTTAAGGGCTGAATTGTATTCACTCAAGAGTCATATGTTGAAGTCCTAAACCTCAGTACTTTTAAAAGTTAACTGTATTTTGAGATAAGAGATGAGGCCTCATTGTGGTGCCCAGGTTGAAGTATAGTGGCATGATCACAGTTTACTGTAAACCCAAACTCTTGAGTTCAGGTCATCCTCCTGCCTCAGCGTCCCAAGTAGCTAAAACTACAGGTACATACCACCATGCCCAGCTAATTTTTTTGAAAAAGATGGAATCTTGTTATGTTGCTCCTACTGATCTTGAACTTCTAGCCCTGAGCAATCCTTTCACCTCAGCCTCCCAAAGTGCAGGGATTATAGGCATGGATGAGGTCAATAGAATCATTAAAGAGATGATTAACTTAAAACCAGGCAATTAGTGTGGACCCTGTGCAGTATGACTTGTATCCTTAGAAGAAGAGGAAATTTGGGCTAGGCATAGTGGTACATGCCTGTAATCCTAGAATTCTGGGAGGCTGAGCCAGGTGGATTGCTTGAGCTTAGGAGTTTGAAACCAGCCTGAGCAGGAGTGAGACCTCATTTCTACAAAAATAGAAAAAACTGGCTGGGGGTTGTGGTGAGTGCCTGTAGTCCCAGCTTTTTGGGAGGGTGAAGCAAGTGGATCGCTTAAGTCTGAGAGTTGAAGGTAGCTGTGAGCGAGGCTGATGCCATGGCACTCTACACAGGGTGAAAGAGTGATACTCTGTCTCAAAAAAAAAAAAAAAAAGAAGAAGAAGAAAAGCAGAAATTTGAATAAAAGGAGGCACCAAGGATGTGTCCACACTCTGTGGCCTTCTCTAAAAGGTTATCTGAGTACATAGCAAAAAAGGAAGCCATCTGCACACTAAGAGATAAATGTCAGGAGAAACCAAACCTGCCCAGAATGAAGAGACATAGAGGATAAAAAGGAAAAGATATAATGTATATCTTGTAAGAATTTCACAAGGAGGCAAAGCAGAGAATTAGGAAAGCAACACTTGAAATGAAAATTGGTGAATTTTTTTCAGAATTGAAAAAAGACAGGACTCTTATTAAAAAAGTAGCACAGGAAAAAAAAAAAGTAACAAGGGGCAGAGGCAAGATGGCTGACTGGAGCCAGTTTTCCACAGAGGCTCCCATCCAGAAGTAGAGTTAAAGGACAGAAGTTTAACAAGAAAGCCAATGATTTGGATGTGAGCTAAGAGAGAAGGTTGAAGAACACACATCAACCCTGCTGAGGTGAGCTGTGACCCCAAGGATACAAACAAAAAGGTACAAAACACATTGCCAAGTGGATGGGAGTCCCCTCCTCCAAGAGAACGGCCTGCAGTATACTCCATTCAAATATCCTCCCATTTTATCCCATGAGAAAGACCCTATAAAAACCAGACCACCTTCCCCTACTAGGGTGCCATGGCACTCTCATGCCAGGCATAAAACTGTATAAAATTGTATACATTCTCTACCTGCAATTTTGAACTCCCAGCCCTCCCCTCCACTCTCACTCCGAGGTCTGGAAGCCTTTCCCCTGTGGTGTCCAGATTCTTGGGCATTTTCTCAAGGGGTGTGGATGGGGCATGGGCTATTGCTGACCTGTGCTGATTCTCTGGCCCGGGAGAAGGGAGAGGACGGTCAGTTGAGAGGGAACCATATAGGAGTGGCAGTGCCCTGAGGCACAGAGCGGCAGTCACTGGCCGAACAGATCTGGGACAGAAATGTGGGTCCATGAGTTAAGGGTATGCCTGAGGCAGTACTGCCCTGGGTGGTGCACAGAAACTAGAATACGCACACACAGAGGCAGCAGACTCCCAGGGCAAGGCTGACCCAGAGGACTGTTTCACTGAGCTTCAGATGCACCTGGCCCTCAGGGGATCAAAGCTGAGACAAAGGCAGGCAGGCAATGGCTGGAACAGACAGCTAAGTGCCTGTTCTGTCCACTACCATAGCAGGAACTACAGCCACAGTTCCTCAAACAGCATCTGATCCCCAGGGGAACATAGCCAGGACAGAAATAAATTCAGCAAAGTTTTTTTATTCCATCAGCAACATCAATCTGGGGCAAGGCTAGAACTGAGTGAAATACTCCATCCCCCAATAAACACCCGAGGTTGTCAGGCCTCACCTCCCCCTGCTGGTTGTTGGCAGAGTGTAGCAGCCTGGTTGAGGAGACAGAGATCTTCCTGTGACTCAGGCAGGTGCACCCTCTGGAGTACCTGCTCATTGTAGGGAACTGGGCCACAGCCCTGTGGGGTTACCAGTGACTGGGTGTGACAGAGGTGCAATGTGGGGAAAGAGACATCAACCTTCCCAGACTAATTTATTTGCTGGGTGGGTCCTTCTGACTTCACAGACCACCAGAGTGAGTCATATTTGAGCTGCCAGCAGACCCTTGCTGTCTAGTTGCCAGAGAATTTTGAACTCTCCCACCTAAGACTGGTGCTGACTGGGACAATTGATTTGGACCTCTTGAACTGGGCTAATCACCTGAGGACTATCCAAAGTGGTACCCTGTGTGGGTGTGGAAAGGTTTGATTTTCCTTTTCCAATTGTTGCCTGTCGGGGACGGGGTGACTCAATTGCTGGTCTTTCTCCACAGCTGAGACTTCATTCAACCCAGAGTAACTGATTCACTACGGTAAGACAGAGACCAGCTGAAAATAAGACAGAGCCACTTAGCCCCACCACACCAAGAAGGTCCCCAGATTCTCAGGCCACAGCACTGTACGGGTCCTTGGTAAAGCTCCAAGGGAAAAGGTACAGACATCAGTCCCAGTTTGCGGGCAAAGGACTGGCCAATCACTATTCCTGGAGCTCCCAACCCAACTTCTCTTTATCTGCTCATCTAGCCAAACAGTGTAAAATAATCAAGGGGCAGAATCAGTGGAAAATCTCCAGTAACATGAATAACCAGAGTAGATCAACCCCTCTAAGGAACAATTTGGTGGATACAACTGAAGATCCCATTCATAAACAGATGGCTGAGATGTCAGAAACTGAATTCAGAATTTGGATTGCAAATAAGATCAATAAATTAGAGGAAAAGTTGGAATTAGAAATTCAAGGAGCATTTCAAAAGTTGTCTCAAGAATTCAAGGAATTCAGACACAAAATCACCAAAGATTTTTACACATTGAGACTAGAATTTCCAGCCCTCAAAGATCTGAAAAGTACAGTAGAATCCCTCAGTAACAGAATGGAGCAAGCAGAAGAAAAGATTTCTGACATTGAAGACAAAGCTTTTGAATGCTCCCAAACTCTCAAGAGGAAGACAAATGGAGAGCAAAATTGGATCATTCTCTCAGAAAGCTCTAGGATAATTCAAAGAAAAGCAATATTTGCCTAATAGGGATACCCAAAGGTGATGAAGTAACTTCACAAGGCACAGAGACTCTTCTACATAAGATTATGAAAGAGAACTTTCCAGACATAACAAGAGATTCTGAAATTCAGATAGTGGACAGTTTCAGAACCCCAGCACGACTCAACCTGAATAAGACACCCCCAGGCACATCATAATTAACTTCACTAAAATTAATATGAAGGAGAAATTTCTGAAAGCAGCCAGATGTAAGAAAACCATAACCTACAAAAGGAAAAATATCAGAATAACTGCAGATCTCTTTGCTGAAACCTCTCAAGCTAGAAGAGGGTGGTCATCGACTTTTAATTTCCTAAAACAAAATAATTTTCAACCCAGGATTTTGTATCCAGCATAATTGAGTTTCATTTTTGATGGAGAAATTAAATATTTTAATGACATTCACTTCTTTAATGTTGAAGAAATTTGCCATAACTAAACCAGCTATCCAGGATATTCTCAGACCTATCCTCCATAATGACCAGAGCAATCCTCCGCCACAAAAGTAAACTCACTCAGAAACTTTTGATCAAATTCCAACTTCCACAATGGCAAAAGGATTAAAAATGTCCACTGGGCTTTACTCAATACCCAAAATTCTACCAGGCTTATCAATATTCTCAATTAATGTGAATGGTTTAAACTGTCCTCTAAAGAGGCACAGGTTTGCTGACTGGATACAAAAACTCAGGCCAGATATCTGCTGAATATAAGAATCTCATCTTACCTTAAAAGATAAATACAGACTTAGGGTGAAGAGATGGTCATCTATATTCCAGGAAAATGGAAAGCAGAAAAAAGCAGGTGCTGCAGTCTTATTCACAGATAAAATAGGCTTTCAAACAACAAAAGTAAGGAAGGATAAGGATGGACACTTCATACTTGTTAAGAGTAATACTCAATATGATGAGATTTCAATTATTAACATTTATGCACTCAACCATAATGCACCTCAATTTAAAAGAAAAACTCTAACAGACATGAGCAACTTGATTTCCTCCAGCTCCATAGTAGTTGGAGATTTTAACACTCCATTAGTGGTGTTGGTTAGATCCTCCAATAAGAAGGTAAGCAAAGAAATTTTAGATGTAAACTTAACCATTCAACATTTGGATTTAACAGACATCTACAGAAAATTTCATCCTAACAAAACTGAACACACATTTGTCTTATCAGCCCACAGAATATACTCCAAATTTGATCACATCTTAGGTCACAAGTTTAACCTCTGCAAATTTAAAAGAGTAGAAATTATTCCTTGCATCTTCTTGGACCATGATGGAATAAAATTTGAACTCAGTAAAAACAGGAATCTGCATACTCATACAAAAACATACAAGCTAAATAATCTTATGCTGAAGGATAGATGGTCATAGATGAGATTAAGAAGGAAATTATCAAATTTTTGGAACAAAATCACAATGAAGACATGAATTATCAGAACCTCTGGTATACTACAAAGGCAGTCCTAAGAGGGAAATTTATAGCATTGCATGCCTTCCTCAAGAGAACGGAAAGAGAGGAAGTTAATAACTTAATGAGACATGTCAAGCAACTGTAAAAGGAAGAACATTCCATCCCAAACCCAGCAGAAGAAAAGAAATAACCAAAATCAGAACAGAATTAAATGAAAGTGAAAACAAAAGAATTATACAACACATCAATAAATCAAAAAGTTGGTTTTCTGAAAAGGTCAATCAAATAGATAAACCTCTAGCTAACCTAACCAGAGAAAAAGGAGTAAAATCTCTAATTTCATCAATCAGAAATGGTAAAGACAAAATAACAATAGACTTCTCAGAAATTCAAAAAATCCTTAATGAATATTACAAGAAACTTTATTCTCAGAAATATGAAAATCTGAAGGAAATTGACAAATACTTGGAAGCACACCACCTCCCAAGACTCAGCTAGAATGAGGTGGAAATGTTGAACAGGCCTATATCAAGTTCTGAAATAGCATCAACTATACAAAATCCCCCTAAGAAGAAAAGCCCGGGACCAGATGGCTTCACATCAGAATTCTACCAAACCTTTAACAAGGAATTAGTACCTGTATTACTCAAACTTTTCCAAAATATAGAAAAGAAGGAATACGTCTTTTCACATTCTATGAAGCAAACATCACCTTGATCCCTAAACCAGGGCAAGACCCAACAAGAAAAGAAAATTATAGACCAATATCACTAGTGAATATTGATGCAAAAATATTCAACAAGATCCTAACAGATAGAATCCAGCAACACATGAAATAAATTATCCACCATGACCAAGTGGGTTTTATCCCAGGGTCTCAAGGCTGGTTCAATATACGTAAATCTATAAATGTAATTCAGCACATAAACAAATTAAAAAACAAAGACCATATGATGCTCTAAATTGATGCAGAAAAAGCTTTTGATAATATCCAGCATCCCTTTGTGATCAGAACACTTAAGAAAACTGGTATAGAAGGGACATTTCTTAAACTGATAGAGGCCATCTATAGCAAACCTACAGCCAATATTGCATTGAATGGAGCTAAATTGAAAACATTTCCACTCAGGTCAGGAACCAGGCAAGGTTACACATTGTCTCCACTGCTCTTTAACATTGTAATGGAAGTTTTAGCCATTGCAATTAGGGAAGAAAAGGCAATCAAGGGTATCTATATAGGGTCAGAAGAGATCAAACTTTCATTCTTTGCAGATGATATGACTGTATACCTGGAAAACACCAAGGATTCTACTACAAAACTCTTAGAAGTGACCAAGGAATACAGCAGTGTCAGGTTACAAAATCAACACTCAAAAATCTGTAGCCTTTATATATACCAACAGTAGCCAAGCTGAAAAAACAGCCAAGGACTATTCCATTCACAGTAGTGCCAATGAAGATGAAATATTTGGAAGTTTACCTAAAAAAGGACATGAAAGATCTCTATAAAGAGAAGTACAAAACTCTAAGAAAAGAAACAGCTGAAAATGTTAACAAATGGAAAAACATACCATGCTCATGGCTGGGAAGAATCAACATTGTTAAAATGTCCATTCTACTCAAAGCAATATACAATTTTAATGTAATCCCTATTAAACCTCCATTGTCATACTTTAAAGATTTTGAAAAAATAATACATCATTTTATATGGAATCAGAAAAAAACCTCGAATAGCCAAGACATTACTCAGGAATAAAAACAAAGCAGGAGGAATTACACTACCAGACCTCAGAGTATACTACAAATCAATAGTGATCAAAATAGCATGGTATGGGCACAAAAGCAGAGAGGTAGATGTATGGAACAGAATAGAGAACCAAGAGATGAACCCAGGTACCTACTGTTATTTGGTCTTTGACAAGCCAATTAAAAACATTCTGTGGGGAAAAGATTCCCTATTTAGCAAATGGTGCTAGGTGAACCGACTGGCAACCTGTAAAAGACTGAAACTGGACCCAAACTTTTCACCATTAACTAAGATAGACTCTCACTGGATTAAAGATTTAAACTTAAGACATAAAACTATAAAAATACTAGAAGAAAGTGCAGGGAAAACTCTTGAAGGAATGGCCTGGGCAAATATTTTTTTTTTTTTATAATTTTATTGAATCATAATTCTGTACATTGGTGCAATCATAGGGCACGATTTATATACATTCAGAAATGTTTTGATCGTACTGTTACAGATAGCCTTCATGGCATTTTCTTAATCACTATATAAAGACATTGATACTCTACATTTAATAAGTTTCCCCAGTACCCTGCTAAGATGCACCGTAGGTGTGATCCCACCAATTGCCCTCCCTCCA
>CAUYON010162134.1:0-26021 GCA_963573935.1 Arctocebus calabarensis | reverse complement strand
AGTGCCTATGGCTCATCGAGTAGGGCGCTGGCCCCATATACCAAAGGTGGCAGGTTCAAGCCCTGCCTCGGCCCAACTGCAAAACAGAAAAATAGCCGGGCATTGTGGCGGGCACCTGTAGTCCCAGCTACTCGGGAGGCTGAGGCAAGAGAATCGCCTAAGCCCAGAAGTTGGAGGTTGCTGTGAGCTGCGTGACACCACGGCACTCTACTGAGGGGCAAGAAAGTGAGACTCTGTCTCTACAAAAAAAAAAAAAATAGCTGGGCGCTGTGGTGGGTGCCTATAGTCCCAGTTACTTGGGAGGCTGAGGCAAGAGAATTGCCTAAACCTAAGAGCTGGCGGTTGCCGTCAGCTGTGATGCTATAGCACTCTACTGAGGGCAACAAGGTGAGACTCTATCTTTCAAAAAAAATTTTTTTTTCTGGCTTGGCAACTGTGGCTCAAGTGGCTAAGGCGCCAGTCACATACACGTGAGCTGCTGGGTTTGAATCCAACCCGGGCCTGCCAAACAACAATGACAGCTGCAACCAAAAAAATAGTTGGGCATTGTGGCAGGCACCCATAGTTCCAGCTTGGGAGGCAGAGCCAGGAGAATCGCTTGAGCCCAGGAGTTGGAGGTTGCTGTGAGCTGTGATGCCATAGCACTCTACCCA
Organism: Arctocebus calabarensis; assembly: GCA_963573935.1. Classification (NCBI taxonomy): domain Eukaryota; kingdom Metazoa; phylum Chordata; class Mammalia; order Primates; family Lorisidae; genus Arctocebus; species Arctocebus calabarensis. Next base: position 25,368 of record CAUYON010162134.1, on the reverse strand, counting down.
GGGTGATAGCTTGAGGCTCTGTCTCAAAAAAAAAAAAAATTTTTTTTTTAAAGTTTTGGGTCAATATGAAGGTACATAGAATTAGGTTACATTATTTGTATTTGTATGGTAAAGTCCAAAGTCTGACCCTAATCCAACTCACTTTTAAGTAATTCAGCAAAGCCATTTAAAAGAGAATGAGACAAAGAAAATGTGGGCCTGGCATGTGGTTCACGCCTATAATCCTAACACTTTGGGAGGCTGAGGCAGGAGGATCACCTGAGCCCAGGAGTGTGAGGTTGCAGTGAGCTATGACACCACAGCATTCTACTAAAGGCACAGAATGAGACTCTGTCTCAAAAAAGAAAAAAAAAAAAGGTAATAATGGGTAAACAAAGGCTCTTTTCTATTGAGTTTGAAAATTTCAACACAAACAGATTTGAGGAAACAAGTCAGGCAAGTGAGCTATGACTTGCTCTGTGCATCTGCTGGGCCAACCTTTGGTTTATTACCCAACCTGCCCAGTGCGGAAAGTGATGGACTTGTGAAGAAGAGATGGGCCTAGCTGTATGGTGCACATGGAAAACAGTATTTAGACTGCACACTGGGATAATCAGGCAAGAATGCTCAACCAACTGTGGGTATAGCTGCCCCATCCCCACCAGCCCAGCTGGCTGAGGGCCCAGGGGAATCAAGATGTGGGTATTGCTTGAAGCTTGGGGAGTCTGGTGAGAAAAAAGTCAACACAGCACATTGCCTAGGAAGCCAGGCCTAGACACAAGACCTTCACTTGCTTCTTCACCTCTACATCATGGCTTCCCTGAGGGACTCATCTCTTCTCCCTCCAGCCTATGTCTTACAGATCGGGGTATAATATAGCGTCCATGTTTTAACACTCTGAGCATGGTCCCAGCACCCCCTCCAGATCCTGAGTGGGCAGGAGCCCTACCTCCCTCATCAGATCCTGGTGCCCCAAAGATCAGAAGAAAGAATCCAAACTGTGGAGATTATGAGCATCTGAGAAGCTCTGCTGGCAGGAACCACGACATGCGTGTTGGACACTCTGGCTCGGCCTCATTCCACCTTAGCCAGATGCTGACACAGGCCGAGAAGCCCAAGCTCTGCTACACAGCACAGTACTAACCCCTGATCAGATCTCGGTGTCCCCTCTGGCACATGGTCCCTGCCAGCTGACTCTCAAGGGACGCCCATCTCTGCTTAGTGCGTCCTAAGTTCTTTCTGACCTACGCCCTGGAGCTGACTGTGCAAGGCAGCTTCTACCTCATTCCTAAAGCCCTCCGGGGGCATTCCCAGCATCTATGGCCCTGAGAAAGCAAGTGCAAACAAACCCAGACTGGATCCACCCCCTCCCCAGAGACTCTGGTGATTGCTTTTTTAATTTTAATTTTTTAGGCCAGGCACAGTGGCTCGTGCCTGTAATCCCAGTACTCTGGGAGGCTGAGATGGGAGAAACACTTGAGCCTAGGAATCTGAGGTTGCTGTGAGCTAGGCTGAGGCCATAGCTCTCTAATCTGGGCAAGAGTGAGACTCTATCTTAAAAAACAAAACAAAACAAAACAAAAAGTCATGGCTTGGCGCCTGTGGCTCAACAGGCTAAGGCACCAGCCATGTACATCTGAGCTGGAAGGTTCGAATCCAGCCCGGGCCTGCCAAACAACAATGACGGCTGCAACCAAAAAATGGCTGGGCGTTGTGGCAGGTGCCTGTAGTCCCAGCTACTTGGGAGGCGGAGGCAGGAGACTTGCTTGAGCCCAGGAATTAGAGGTTGCTGTGAGCTGTAATGATACAGCACTCTACCAGGGTGACAGCTCGAGCCTCTGCCTCAAAAAAAAAAAAAAAAGAATCATTAATTTTTTCAAAATAAGAAATGGAATCTTGCTATGTTGCCCAGGCTGCAGTACAGTGGCTATTCATAGTACTATCCCACTAGTGATCAGCATGGGAATTTTGACCTAAGCCAGTTCATCGTCCTTAGGCAATTTGGTGGTTCCCAGCTTCCAGGAGGTCACCACGCTGATGCCAATTTGGTGTGGACACATGATGGACACAGTGCACCACAGCACAGCATTCCTGGTCTCCCATGCAGCTGGGACTACAGGCATGTATCACTGCACCTGGAGACTTTGGTAATTTTAAAAAGCCTTTCAAGTGATTTGAACGTACACCAGGTTGGAGACCCCATCGCCTGCCCAAGACCCACCAGGTCCTCTAAGCTGGGCCAGGCTGTTAACCCAGCCCCACTTCTCACCTTCTGCCTACCCTAAGCACCATCCTTCAAGGGGATATTCCCCCTCCTTGTCTCTCTACTTTCCCAGAACTCCTGCATTTTTCAAAGTATGTACAAGGACCAGCATGGTGGCTCATGCCTATAATCCTAGCACTTTGGGAGGTTAGAGGTGGTTGGATCACCTAAGCTCAGGGAGTTCAAGACCAGCCAGAGCAAGAGCGAGACCTTTGTCTCTAAAAACAACTGGGTGTTATGGCGGGTGTCTGTAGTCCCAGCTATTCAGGAGGCTGAAACAAAAGGATTAGTTGAACCTAAGAGTTTGAGTTTGAGGTTGCTGTGAACTATGACACCACAGCACTCTATCCAGAGTAAGACTGTCTCAAAAAATAAACAAACAATGTATGGTTCAAGTATCTCTTGATACAACCTGAGTTGTCTCTCTAGGAGGGCAGTTCCTGAGGAACTGGAGTTAGTGGCTAGAAATAGGGTTACTGAGGCAAGTGGCACCATGAAGGCAATGCAGAGGGTCCGGACACCAATCTCAGGAATCAGAAAACCAGAGAAGGGTTTTAGGCAAGGAAATAACATGATCCCACACACATTTAAGATGCTTCTGGTTCCTGTGTGAGCAGGATGGAGGACCACCCCCTGCCCCACCCCCCAGCTCAAGGCCTGCATGGGAGCTGCTGTCTTTGGGAATGAGGGCCAGGTCTGTCACCAGAAAGAAGGGAGCAGGCTTTCGTTCCACTGTGGCCAGGAGGACTGACGCCTGAATGTGGGGAGGAAGTGATGAGTGACGACGCTAACAATGAGCATTCCAGGCTCCCAGTGGGCAGAGGCCATCCGGACAGAGCCAGAGGCCACTGGGGGGACTTCCCTTGGTGGGAAGGATGCTGGCTCCAGCCACTTCAGAGAGAGGCTTCGGAAACCCAAGGAGCCTGCTGTCATTCAAAGGAACACTAACAATCCCACAGCCCCAACAAACGGATGGGAAATGTTACTGGGCCACCCTGTGAGGGGTTTCCCCAGATAAAGACAATGGAAAGAGGAAGAGAGAATGGAGGGGGAGGCAGTGAGAGAAGAGGAAGCAAGGAGGACGGAAGGGAGGGAGGGTCTCACAGTTTTCTGAGTTTACAAAGAAAGGGGGAAACAGGGTACAGAGAGGTTGGCTCAGCTACTGTAGCTCAAGCAGCTAGGGTGACAGCCACATACCCCGGAGCTGGAGGGTTCGAATCCAGGCCAGGCCACCAAATAGCCGGGCGTTGTGGCGGGCACCTGTAGTCTCAGCTACTTGGGAGGCTGAGGCAAGAGAATTGCTTAAGCCCAAGAGTTGGAGGTTGCTGTGAGCTGTAATGTCATGGCACTCTACCCAGGGCGACAACTTAAGATTCTACCTCAAAAAAAAAAAAAGGAGAAGTTGATGTTTTTGCTTCCAGTAGAAGACACTCTGGTCTTGAGAAAGCTGTCCCTGGGTAGGGCGGAGCGGCACATCTCAGAGTTCTTGCTGCCAAGACCCTCTGCTACCAAAGAGAAGACAGATCTTCCACCCTCAGAGGCATCAGAACTTCACAAGGCTAGGAAATGTGGAAACCAGGGCCCACCTACAATTCTAATTTTCTTTTTTCTTTCTTTCTTTTTTTTGTTTTTGTGGAGACAGTCTCAAGCTGTCACCCTGGGTAGAGTGCCGTGGTGTCAGAGGTCATAGCAACCTCAAACTCTTGGCTTAAGCAATTCTCTTGCCTCAGTCTCCCAAGTAGCTGGGACTACAAGAGCCTGCCATAATGCCCAGCTATTGTTTTTTTTTTTGGTTGTAGTTGTTGTTTAGCAGGCCTGGGCTGGATTCGAACCTGTCACCTCTAGTGTATGGGGCTGGCGCCCTAGCCGCTGAGCTACAGATGCTGAGCCCTGAAAATTATTTAGCCAGTTATGGTTGACCTTTCTGGAGGACATTTTTGCTAAAAAGGCGGGTGCAGGAAGGCAGTGGGCTGGCTCCAGCTGCTGATAGCTGTTTGCTATCCAAATACATGTCCCAGTGCTGTTGACTCAGCCACCAGGTATTAGGAAGTGTAGACTTCCCATCCCAGCCAGTGAGTTGGGTCTCAGTGCTCTGTGCATGCTGAAAAGTGGCATCTTTCAATAAGCCACGAAGATTTGCCAGATACCAGGCACAAAATGGTCCTGATCCTGTCCCTGCAAATGAGAAGCAAGGGCCGTCCAAAGGCCTGAAAGCCAGCCTGCTAACACCCGCTGCCCTGGGAGACCTGCCTTCTGTGGTTAGCTAGCTCACTGTAGAGGCAGCAAGGGCAACTGGGCAAGCCTGTTCCCATCCATGGGCTCTTATGCTCCGCATGGAGATGTTATTGCTGTGGAAGCCAAGTGGACAGCCTGGAGCCAGGACAGGAAGCCACATTCACTCTAGCATCCTGCAGCGTAAAAGCAAGGCCATGGCCTGGTGTCTGGGCTCCCTGTGTGGCTGCAAGTCTCCATGTGAAGTGGTCAGGCGGGTCCAGTTTAACACTACAGTCACAGGCCTGCACCCAGTCCATCCTAGCAGCCTCCTCTCCCTCTCCCTGGTTCTTCATTCAGGGATTCTGAAGTCCCAGTATGTGTGGGCCCCTTCCCTTTGCCAGACCCAGGCAGAGGCCCTACGGATGTCTCTTCCACCAGCAGGAAAACCTGGAGGGTCCTAACAGCACCCTTTCCCAAGGCTCACCCCTCAAAAACTCCCTCCCTTAGGCCTAACCTACCAATGACAAAGAGAACTAAGTTCCGGGCAGGTGCCAGGTTTGCAGAAGAAATGTACTTGCAGACAAAATCCCAGGCAGCTGGAGCCTGGGTGTCCCCCACACAGCCCAGAACAAAGCTCGCTTATAAGACCTGCAAGGTTTCTTGGGCCCCAGGGCAAGAGGCAAGTGGATGACCTCTCAGAAGGGGCCAGGAGAGCTGGCTGGAGAGGCAGAGGCTGGAGGGGCGGCCCGGCCACTCTGCCAGGCTTCCCTCTTCCCTTGCTGCCTGGGAGGCCCTCCAGGAACTGAGTTAGTCAGCAGGAAACCAACGGTTGTTTCCTGACAACCCAGTCACCAGCACCAACACCAGCACCACAGGCACAGGACACAGAGACACACAGAGAGGATTTGGGGAATGGGGAGGGCGGCTGGCACCCTGCTGGGGACCCACAATGCAATCCACTTTTTCAATTATGTAGACCAAACAGCACAGAGACCCTTCCCTTTCCTGAGTGCAGAGCCTTTTGGACATGGTATCTCACTTATATCGATCACAAGAACCCCACCTGGACAGACTGTCATTCCTGTTTTCTGAACTCTCAGGCGCAGAGAAGGAAAGTCAGAGGACTAAGGTTACAGTTGGAAGTGCCCAAGTTTTCAGACCTGGGCTGGGTAGCATGCTCTCTAAGGTCCTGGCTCTGCCTTAGATGGTCGAGTCTCCCCAGGCTCAATGACCAGAGCTCTAGGAAGTCTAATAGGACCAGCAGGCCTGGGAGCCAAGCGCCCTCTGTGTGGACCATCATGCAGAAAAGGGGTGCATGTTGGGAGCAGGGAGGGGAAGGCCTCTGCCTCCCCCAGCTCTTCTCCCACCTTCTACTCATAAAGTTTAAAAGCACCCCTTCCCTAGACCACTCCCACCACTCATACCATCCCCAGTGCTTCTCAAATTCTGCAGTGAAAGGTCAGTTTTACTCACCTTAATCCCTTGCAGACCTAATACCAACAGACAGGCTGGGTCCTGAGACCTGGCGCATGAGGTCAAAGAGGGCTGTCTTTATGTACACACTCTGCTTGAGCTGTGGGCTCCAATAAGCCACTCATAAGCCTTGGCAACGCCAAAAGACAAGAGTCTCTAAACAGTACTCTCAATCTCTGCCCACCAGGTGACTGCAGGGCAGCACTGGATTAAGGCCTGAGGCACTGGATTAAGAATGTGAGTGTTGGCCAGGCGTGGTGGCTCACGCCTGTAATCCTAACACTCTGGGAGGCCCAGGTGGGTGGATTGCTTGAGCTCACAAGTTCAAAACCAGCCTGAGCAAAAGCGAGACCCCCATCTCTACAAAAAATGGAAAAACTGAGATAAGAGGATCACTTGAACCCAAGTTGGAGGTTGCTGTGAGCTATGATGCCAGAGTCTCTACCCAGGGCAACAGCTTGAGACTCTGTCTCAAAAAAAAAAAAAGAATATGAGAGTGTTTTATATATTAAAGAATGTTAAATGCAGACATATATCCTTTTTACTGAAAATTCTAGTCACAGGTAGGAGTGCCTCAGATTTTGTCTTTCTTGATATTTCAAACACCTACTTTTTTTGTTTTTTAGAGACAGAGTCTCACTTTGTCACACTTGGTAGAGTGCAGTGGCATTACAGCTCATAGCAACCTCCAGCTCTTGGGTTCAGGCGATTCTCTTGTCTCAGCTTCCCAAGTAGCTGGAGTAGCTGGGAACACAGGTGCTCCCAACAACACCCGGCTATTTTTTTGTTGCAGTTTGCCTGGGGCCAAGTTTGAACCCACCACCCTCGCTATATGGGGCTGGCGCCCTACCCACTGAGCCACAGGCGCTGCCCCCACCTACTTTTTTTTTTTTTTTTTAAGAAACAAGGTCTCTCTTTTTCTTTCTGCCCCTCTCTCCCCCATATCTACCTCTCTCTCTCTCCTCTCTCCCCCCTTCCTCTCCCTCTTTCTCTGTCTCTCCTCTCCTCCTTAATGCTTCTCTGCACCATCCCCCTGCCAATAAAAACCTTTCATACAAAAAAAAAAGAAAGAAAGAAACAGTCTCACTTTGCTGCCTTGGTATGAGGGCAGCAGCATAAACACATTTCACATGAACCTCAAATTCTTGGGGTCAAGCAATCCTCCTTCCTCAGCCTCCTAAGTAGCTGGAACTATAGGCACCTGCCACCACACCTGGCTAGTTTTTCTATTTTTATTTTTATTTATTTATTTTTTTCACCACGCCTGGCTAGTTTTTCTATTTTTATTTATTTATTTATTTATTTTTGAGACAGATCCTCAAGCTGTCACCCTGGGTAGAGTGCCGTGGCATCACAGCTCACAGCAATTGCCAATTCCTGGGCTCAAGCGAGTCTCCTGCCTCCGCCTCCCAAGTAGCTGGGACTGCAGGCGCCCGCCACAACGCCCGGCCATTTTTTTGGTTGCAGCCATCATTGTTGTTTGGCAGGTTCAGGCCGGATTCGAACCCGCCAACTCAGGTGTACGTGGCTGGTGCCTTAGCCCATTGAGCCACAGGCGCCGAGCCAGGTTTTCTATTTTTAGTAAAGATGGGGTTTCATTCTTGCTCAGTCTGGTCTCAAACTTTTGGCCTCAGACACTCCTCCTGCCATGGGCCCTCCCAAAGTACTAGGATTATAGGCCTGACCAATGCATCGGACCTATGCATTTTTTTTTTTTGAGACACAGTCTTTTTTTTTTTTTTAATTTTTTTTGTAGAGACAGAGTCTCATTTTATCACCCTCAGTAGAGTGCCGAGGCGTCACAGAGCTCACAGCAACCTCCAACTCCTGGGCTTAAGTGATTCTCTTGCCTCAGTCTCCTGAGTAGCTAGGACTATAGGCACCCACCACAACGCCTGGCTATTTTTCTGTTTTGCAGTTCGGCCGAGGCCAGGTTTGAACCTGCCACCTTCGGTATATGGGGCCGGTGCCTTACTCAATGAGCCACAGGCGCTGCCCCTTGAGACACAGTCTTAAGCTGTCACCCTGGGTAGAGTGCCATGGCATCTCAAAGACCGACCTTGTTTCTTAAAAAAAAAAAAAAAAAAAAAAGTAGGTGGGGGCAGCTCACAGCAACCTCCTACCCTTGGGCTCAAGCAATCCTCTTACTTCAGTTTTCTACTTTTAGTAGAAACAATGTCTCACTTTTTGCTCAGGCTGGTCTCAAAACTTATGAGCTCAATCAATCCACCTGCCTTGGCCTCCCAAGTGCTAGGACTATAGGCATGAGCGGCCACGCCTAGCTAAACCTATGCATTATTTTTATTTGTATTTTTTTTGCAGTTTTGGCCGGGGCTGGGTTTGAACCCACCACCTGCAGCATATGGGGCCGGGGCCCTACTCCTTTGAGCCACAGGCACCGCCTCTTTGCATTCTTAATTATCACTTTTTGGATGGCATTTAACTTTCCAAGATCATCTCATCTGCCCCTCTTCTTTCTTTCTTTTTTTTTTTTTATAGAGACAGAGTTTCACTTTATCTCCCTCGGTAGAGTGCTGTGGAGTCACAGCTCACAACAACCTCCAGCTCCTGGGCTTAGGCGATTCCCTTGCCTCAGTCTCCCGAGTAGCTGGAACTACAAGCACCCACCACAACGCCCGGCTATTTTTTGATGCAGTTTGAACCCACTACCTTCAGTATATGGGGCTGGCACCCTACTCTCTGAGCCACAGGCACCGCCCCACTCTTCTTTCTTAAAATACATTTTAAGAAAACAGTACTTTTCAGTTTCTTAAGCGTTCTTGGAATTTACATTCACCTATATGTAATCAGCTAAGCTCCATGGAGCGGAGGTTTAAAGAAAATGTTCTGTCAATGAGAAACGCACAAATATGCAGTTTATAATATAAAGTTAGCATTCCTTAACCACGTTCACAGCTCTGCTGGATTTTCATCTGGAGGCAGATGAAAACAGGCTTTGGTTTATACTAGCCTAAGCATTTGTAGTTTTCTTTTCTTCTCTTCCTTTTTTTTTTTAAAAAAAGAGACAGAGTCTCACTTTGTTTTCCCTCGGTAGAGTGCCGTAGCATCACAGCTCACAGCTCACAGCAACCTCCAGCTCTTGGGCTTTAGGCGATTCTCTTGCCTCAGCTTCCCAAGTAGCTGGAACTACAAGTGCCTGCCACAACACCTGGCTATTTTTTTGTTGCAGGTTGGCGAGGGCTGGGTTTGAACCTGCCCACCCTTTGTAATGGGGCCAGTGCCCCACTCACTGAGCCACAGTCGCCACTCAAGTTTTCTTTTTTTTTGGAGCCAGAGTCTCACTCTGTTACCCTTGGTAGAGTTACTCTGTTACCCTTGGTAGAGTTCAGTGGTGTCACAACTACAGTAACCTCAAACTCTTGGGCTCAAGAGCTACTCCTGCTTTAGCCTCTCAAGTAGCTGGGACTACAGGCACTCCCCACCATTCCGGCTAGCTTTTCTATCTTTATTTTATTTTATTTTTTTTGAGACAGAGCCTCAAGCTGTCACCCTGGATAGAGTACCATGGCATGACAGCTCACAGCAACCTCCAATTCCTGGACTCAAGTGAGTCTCCTGCCTCTGCCTCCCAAGTAGCTGGGATTACAGGCGCCTGCCACAACGCCTGGCTATTTTTTAGTTGCAGCCGTCATTGTTGTTTGGCGGGCCCAGGCTGGATTCAAACCCGCCAGCTCAGGTGTACGTGGCTGGCACCTTAGCTGCTTGAGCCACAGGCGCTGAGCCAGCTTTTCTATTTTTAGTAGAGATGCTCTTGCTCAGGCTGGTCTTAAAATCCTGAGCTCAAGGGATCCTCCTTCCTCAGGCTCCCAGAGTGCTGGGATTAGAGGGGTGAGCCATTGTGCCCCACCAGCATTTACAGTTTTAATCTCAGTAGAAAAAGGCCACCAGACAGTTTATAGTTGGGTCACGCTGGCCATAACCATACTGGCATGTAGGCATCCACTGAGGATATTTCAGGATGCAGACTCTTGGGTACCACACAGATGTACTGGATTTGGGGCTGGGCCCAGGGAACTGCATTTCAACAAGCTACCCAACAAGGAATAATAATAATGACTGAGCCCCCAATGCATAAGAACTGGGAGAAGTTTGTCTTAAGTCAAAACAAGCCCAGAAAAAACCAAGGGCAAGTGCTGTGTAAAGACCTAGTACTGAAGGCTGGGCGTGGGGGCTCATGCCTGTGATCCAGGCACTCTGGGAGCCTGAGGTAGGAGGATCACTTGAGCCCAAGCTGTGATGCCACAGCATTCAACTGAGGGCAACAAAGTGACAATCTGTCTCAAAAAAAAAAAAAAAAAAAAAAGGTGGTGCCAATGTCTCAGTGGGTAGAGTGCCAACTCCTTATATTGAGGGTGGCGGGTTCAAACCCAACCCGTCAAACTGCAACAAAAAAATAGGGCATTGTGGCAGGTGCCTGTAGTCCCAGATACTCGGGAGGCTGAAGCAAGAGAATCACCTAAGCCCAGTAGTTGGAGGTTGCTGTGAGCTGTGTGATGCCATGGCCCTCTACTGATGGCGATAAAATGAGACTCTGTCTCTACAAAAAAATAAAATAAAATAAATAAAATAAATAAATAAGTAAATAAAATAAATAAAGACCTGGTGCTGGCTTGGTGCCTGTGGCTTAAGCGGCTAAGGTGTCAGCCACATACACTACACCTGAGCTGGCAGGTATGAATTCAGCCCGGGCTCGCCAAACAACGACGGCTGCAACCAAAAAATAGCCAGGCATTGTGGCAGGCGCCTATAGTCCCAGCTACTTGGGAGGCAGAGGCAGGAGAATCGCTTGAGCCCAAGAGTTGGAGATTGCTGTGAGCTGTGATGCCATAGTACTCTACCCAGGGCAACAGCTTGAGGCTCTGTCTCAAAAGAAAAGAAAAAAAAAAGATCTGATACTGAAAGACCAGAGTTACAGTTTATTTTTTTTGTAGAGACAGAGTCTTACTTTATCACCCTCAGTAGAGTGCTATGATGTTTACAGCGACTTCCAACTTCTGGGCTTAGGCAATTCTCTTGCCTTAGCCTCCCGAGTAGCTGGGACTACAGGTGTGCTGTACCCACCACAATGCCTGGCTATTTTTTGTTGCAGTTTGGCCAGGGCTGGGTTTGAACCCACCACCCTTAGTATACGGGGCCAGTGCCCTACTCACTGAGCCACAGGCGCCACCCCAGAGTTACAGTTTTTCAGAACTTCCCACGCATCCCCGGGAAGACAAGAAGGATGAAGGAGAATGCTTTTAAAATGTGCTGAGAAAACACCTGGGAGTTGAAAACACAGATTCTATCTGGTGCACTGTGGTCCCAGAGGATTGCCTGAACCCACAAGATGCAGTCCAGACTGGACAACACAGTGAGACCCTTCTAATGAGAGGTCTGGAGTACTGTGAGGTCGCTTTGTCTCTAACAAGCCCCGGGATGATGATGAATCACTATGCTCACCATCTGTGAGCTCCTTCTCATGTAGTTCAATCACCATGTTGGGCCACATTCATGACACATTTTAACTTATGAGCAGAGCCACCCACTACCAACAACTGGGTCCACGACCACATGAGCTAAGCCACCAATTCCAATGTTTATTTTAAAAAAAGAAAGCCATTTTATTTTTTATTTATTTATTTATTTTTTCATTTTTTGGCCGGGGCTGGGTTTGAACCCGCCACCTCCAGCATATGGAGCCGGCGCCCTACTCTTTTGAGCCACAGGTGCCGCCCGAAAGCCATTTTATTTTATTTTTTTGAGACAGAGTTTCTCTCATTTTGTCACCCTTGGTAGAGTGCTGTGGCCTCATAGCTCACAACCTCAAACTCCTGGGCTTAAGCAATTCTCTTGCCTCAGCTTCCCAAGTAGCTGGGATTATAGGCACCTGCCACAACACTCAGCTATTTTTAGAGACAAGGTCTCACTCTTGCTCACACTAATCTTCAACTCCTGAGCTCAGGCAATCCACCTGCCTCGGCCTCCCAAGTGCTGGGATTACAGGTGTGAGCCACTGTGCCCGGTCCAAGCCATTTTATTTTTCTTGGTATCCATTTGCTAACAAACAATTTATTAAGCAATTTTTATTTTTATTTATTTATTTTAGAGACAGCCTCTTGCTCTGTTGCCGAGTCTGGAGCGGGATAGTGGCACAATCACGGCTTACTGCAATCTTGAACTTCTCAAGCTTCAAGCAACCTTCCCGCCTCAGCCCCCTCCCCAGTAGCTAAGACAACAGGAGCGCACCACTGTGCCCAGTTAATTTTCATAGAGACAGGGGATCACTGTGTTGCCCAGGCTGGTCTCAAAATACTGGCTCAAGGGATCCTCCCACCTTGGCCTTCTAGAGTGCTAGGATTATGGGCATGAGCCACCGTCCCTATCCCCACTGGCCAATTTTTTTTTTTTTTTGAGACAGAGCCTCAAGCTGTCACCCTGGATAGAGTGCTATGGCATCACAGCTCACATCAACCTCTAATTTCTGGGCTCATGCGAGCCTCTTGCCTCTGCCTTCCAAGTAGCTGGGACTACAGGCGCCCGCCACAACGCCCAGCCATTTTTTTGTTGCACCCGTCATTGCTGTTTGGCGGGCCCGGGCTGGATTCGAGCCCGCCAGCTCAGGTGTACGTGGCTGGTGCCTTAGCCCGTTGAACCACAAGCGCCGAGCCCCCACTGGCCAATTTTTAAAAACCCGAAATAACTCTCTTTGCAGCACTTTGTCCCTGTGCAAATACACCCCTTTCCTGCTGAGTATGTGTAACTGTCCCATTGGGAAAGTGGTCTCACATTCCCCACTGAGCCCAGCCTTGGTGTCCCCCACTTACCACTGGTTGCCTACACTCTGGAAGGACGTACTGACTGTGTGGCTGGGGCCTGGCACACAGTAAGTGCTCGACCAAGCCCAGTGGCTGATGTTCATAGATATGGAAATTAAGGTTTGGAAGGCTTGTAATTTGCTGAAAGCTTTGGCAAAATCAAGTCTTGTATGGAACCCATACTGCTTTCCTCTGTGCCTCAGTTTCCTCCTCTATAAAACGGAGATGATAACAATTGCTAATTCTTATGATTGTGCATATTAAATAAGGGAATGCCAAAAAAATAAAATAAAATAAAATCAATAAGGGAGTATCTATAAATGCACTTAGCCTGGTCTCTAGTGAGCACTCAGTCAGTGCTCACATGATCTCATGATCAAGCGTTAAAGACTAAAACTGACAAAATCTATTCCCATTTGAGCTACAGTTTTGTTTATTCCCTATTGTTTGCCTTGGTGATGGTGAATGGCTAGAATGGCCCCTATGCCTTCCTGGGGCCTGTCAGGTGTACCAGGAGAGCTTACCACTCTGCAAATACCATACCCTGTAACCTGCAGCTGGCCTGTGTCCTCTCTCTGGGAACCCAGCTGGAGGAATCCTCTGCAAATGCTCTTAGGCCAGACCTCTCTCCCAGCAGGAACACATTTAGTATGTCCATAATATACCAGGCATGAGGGTGGGTACTAGAAAATAAAATGACAGCAATAAACAACTGCACAGTCTTTCCCTGCTGAGTTATAAAGTGGGTATAAATTGCTTTCTAACTTAAAATTTCCTTTATAAAATTAATAAGCTGGCATGGTGGTTCACACCTATAATCCCAGTACTTAGGGAGGCTAAGGCAGGAGGATCACTTGAGGCCAGGACTTCGAAACCATCCTCAGACCCTATCTCTACAAAAGAAATAATCAGCTAGGAGTCTCAGCTACTCAGGAGACTGAGGCAGGAGGACTGTTAGAGCTCAGGAGTTGGCTGCAATGAGTTACGACGGTGCCACTGCATTCCAGACTGGGCAAGAGAACAAGACCCCATCTCTAATAAAAAATAAAATTAATAGAACCACCAATTACAAAGAGCTTGAAAAAGATGTGAGGAAAAAAAATCAGCTCGGTGCCTATAGCTCAGTGGTTAGGACGCTGGCCACATGCACTGGGGCTGATGGGTTTGAACCTGGCCTGTTCTACAACAGTAACAAAAAAAATACCCAGGCATTGTGGCAGGCGCCTATAGTCCCAGCTACTTGGGAGGCTGAAGCAAGAGAATCACTTGAGCCCAAGAGTTTGAGGTTGCTGTGAGCTGTGACGCCACAGTACCCTACTGAGGGTGAGATAGTGACACTCTGTCTCAAAAAAAAGAAAAAAAACAACACCCTTTATCACTCTAACACACTACTGCTTGTGCCTCCCCCCCGCCCCTCCACCCCCCCCACACTTTCACATGACTTTGTGTGTACAGTCCAGTGCCCTGCTTGTTTTCCATGACCTGGATGCCACAGCAATTCCATGTTACACGATCGTAATCAATCATCCATGTCCATAGTCACAGGCCATTCACAATCACCATCTGCCTGCCCATCCTCCCTCTGGAGGACATGCAGCTTGCATCCAGCGTGTTCACAGATGTCCCCAGATCATTTTCCTGCATTCACGCACAGAGACCATACAGTGAAGAGGCAAATGTCATGTACTTGATGGTGTCAGGAGGGCCTGGGCTGAATAATGACTGTGCGAACTCGGGCAAGCCTCTGAACCTCAATTCCCATACAATGGGCTCAATGTCATATCACAGAATTGTAGAGAGGGTCAAACAGGACACTGCTAGTAAAACTCCCTGATGCACAGAAATCATGTGCTTTCTCTCCCTGTGATTTCACCTGCCTTCTTTTTTTTGAGACAGAGCCTCAAGCTGTCACCCTGGATAGAGTGCCGCGGCATCCCAGCTCACAGCAACCTCCAATTCCCGGGCTCAAGCGAGTCTCCTGCCTCTGCCTCCCAAGTAGCTGGGACCACAGGCGCCCGCCACAATGCCCCTCCATTTCTTGGTTGCAGCCATCATTGTTGTTTGGTGGGCCCGGGCTGGATTCGAAACTGCCAGCTCAGGTGTACGTGGCTGGCGCCTTAGCCCGCTGAGCCACAGGCGCCGAGCCTTCATCTGCCTTCTTAAGGACTGGAACAAACTGCAGAGATACCGTAGGGCAAGGTATGGCAGCTGCACAGATCGTTAAACTCTGGGTGATTCAGGATTTGTATGCTTGAGCACTCAGGAAAGAAGTATTACTGTGTTCTGTAACTTTCTTCAAATGGTTTAGGAAAAAAATAAATACAAGTACAGATGGGGCAAATATGGTGAATGTTAGCATCTGTCATATCTAGGTCATGGGTGTTTGGGTGAGTATTCTTTGAACTGTAATATTCTTTTCTTAAAATTTTGTTTCTTTCTTTTGCAGTTTTTGGCCGTGGCCAGGTTTGAACCTGCCACCTCCAGTATATGGGCCTGGAGCCCTAATCCTTGTGCCACAGGTACCGCCCTGAACTGTAATATTCTTTTAACTTTTCTAAATATTTAAAAACTTTCATAGTAAGATCTGAAAAAATACTCTTGCTAATTTAAAAGGTAAAAAATGGTGTCATATTTCAAACACTTGCATTGCATAGATTTATTTATTCGATAAATACTAATTCAATATGGCAAACAAATATTAATTCACTGTCACGCAGTGAGTTGACCTGGCCCCTAACCTCGGGAGCTTACTATTCAGCATAATCTTTAGGGTAGGTATTTACTTTCTAATTATATCTTCTGTTCATATTGTCTTTAAGTCTTGACTTAAAAAAAACCAATCTATATAGGATCTTGCTAGAATTAAGTTATCAACCCTTTATGTTTTTAATGTGTAATAAAATCTTTTCCCATAGGCTCGTAGACCACACAAAGAAGTCACAATTAATGTAATAAAACTTAGTGAATTTTTGATGACTGTTTCTAATTTTGGGGAATCATCCTTTAGCTCAAAATTTGGTATAGATTAAATTGAGTTTACCAGGTGGTACCTGTGGCTCAGTGAATAGGGCGCTGGCCCCATATACTGAGGGTAGCAGGTTCAAACCTGGTCTCAGCCGAACTCTCTACAAAAAAAAAAAAAAAAAAGAATTTACTGTCACTTTACTCTTTATAATATTTATATACTTCTATTCCAGTATTATTGTGCTGACTAAAATTGTAAAGTCATGTTAAGTGAAGATGGTGATGGCAGCCCTCCTCATTTTGTTACTGGCTTTAATAGGAATGCCTCTCATAGTGTTTAGCAGTTAATTATAGTATTGGCTGTTGGTTTGTAAAAGATATTCATGATCGTGCTAAGAATACACCCTTCTGGGCTCGGTGCCTGTGGCTCAAGCAGCTAAGGCACCAGCCACATACACCTGAGCTGGCGGGTTCAAATCCAGCCAGGACCGCCAAACAATGATGGCGGCGACCAAAAAAATAGCCAGGCATTGAGGCAGGAGCCTGTAGTCCCAGCTACTTGGGAGGTGAAGGCAGGAGAATCACTTGAGCCCAGGAGTTGGAGGTTGCTGGGTTGCTGTGAGCTGTGAGGCTACAGCACTCTATCCAGGGCGACAGCTTGAGACTCTGTCTCAAAAAAAAAAAAAGGTGGTGCTTTGGCTCAAAGGAGTAGGGCGCCAGCCCCATATACAGGAGGTGGTGAGTTCAAACCCAACCCCTGCCAAAAAAAGGCGGTGCCTGTGGCTCAGCGAGTAGGGCGTGGGCCCCATATATGGAGGGTGGCAGGTTCAAACCTGGCCCCAACCAGACTGCAAAACAAAAAAATAGCCGGCGTTGTGGTGGCACCTGTAGTCCTAGCTACCCGGGAGGCTGAGACAAGAGAATTGCTTAAGCCCAAGAGTTGGAGGTTGCTGTGAGCTGTGTGACACCACGGCACTCTACCCAGGGTGATAAAGTGAGACTCAGTCTCTATGGAAAAAAAAAAAAGAATACACCCTTTTGTTCCTCTCTGAGTGTATTGATTAGGTAGAAATGGTTGTTCAATTTAATCATTTCCCCCTTGGGTGTTTTGGAAATAATACAGTTTTATGTCTTTAATTCATTAGCATGATATAGTTATTATATTAAGCTTTCCTAATACTGACTACTTCACCCTCTTGCCCCCTTGGGTTGTGGAGGAAAACTTGT
Source organism: Arctocebus calabarensis (assembly GCA_963573935.1). Lineage (NCBI taxonomy): Eukaryota > Metazoa > Chordata > Mammalia > Primates > Lorisidae > Arctocebus > Arctocebus calabarensis. Next base: position 8,433 of record CAUYON010162134.1, on the reverse strand, counting down.
CTAATACACTATTGAATTCTGTTTCCTACCTAGCATTTTTATTCTTTAATATAGTCTCTGAGCCATGTTTCATATCAGGCTTATTTTGCTTTGCAGAATGAATTCGAACTCTCCATCTTTTGCTAAGCCACAGAATAGCTTAACATTATCACTATTATCAAACTCAAAATAATTAGCTAGCAAAAACACTTGGGACCACTGTTTGGGTACAGGGGCAGTGCTGTGTAAGGATTGTGAATTTTTTTTTCTCAATCAGCAACGTATCCGTTTTCAGAAAAACGTGCATTTAATTGAGATTTTGAAATTATGCATAAATTGTCTATTATTTAAAATCTCCTCTGTATCTATTGCGGTGTCTCATTTTTTTGTCCCATTATTTTTCTCATTTCTCCCTTTTATTTCTCAAATAGACTTGCCAGAGGTTAGTTTATTTTACTGTTTGTTTAAAAACAGAATTAGCTCTTGGATATATTTGCTAATTTCACTGTGTTTCTGTTTTCTAATTCATTTATTTCTGCCTTTATCTTTACTATTTTTTTTCTTCTTGTTTTCCTTAGGGGTTGTTTTTATTCTTTTATTCTGAGAGAGCAGGCTCAATGCTCCGTTTATTCTCTTTTCTCTCTCCCTTTTTAATAATAAAAGCATTTAAGGCTATGAGAATAGCACCAGCTGTCTCCCATAGGTTTGGTTACTTGGCAGTCTGGTTTTCAATGCTTTCTAAATATTTGTCACTATATTCTTTACTTCTTCTTTGACCCAGCAACTGGCAGTTTAAGACAGTGCTTTAAATTTTTTCAAGTGGCTTGTTTTACTTTTACTTTGTTTAAATTTACAGTATTTTGGCGAGGTTTACTGCATGGCGATCAGAGGGCTCTGTGACTGGCAGAGTTTCTGTTTTGGGCAGCGAGTGAGCTCTTGCAGTTGGTTCCTGGTAGCTGACGGGAATGGTGCAAAGCATATGCTCACTTGCAAAACCCATGTGCTTGTTTAAAGTTTTTGTTTGCCATAATGTTATGTCAAATGAAAAAGGATCTAAAGTTCAATGTGCTTTTAACCATGTTTAAGACACAACATATTTATATATATATGTACTGGAAAAGACTGAGAAAATTTACAAAAGCACTGAAGGGTGTTGGGAGCTTCCAGTTTATGAGATTATGAGTAATGTCTACTTTCTTTTTTTTTTTTTTTTTGAGACAAAGCCTCAAGCTGTCACCCTGGGTTGAGTGCTGTGGCATCACAGCTCACAGCAACCTCCAACTCCTGGGCTTAAGCGATTCTCTTGCCTCAGCCTCTCAAGTAGCTGGGACCACAGGTGCCTGCCACAACACCTGGCTATTTTTGGTTGCAGTTGTCATTGTTGTTTGCCGGGCCTGGGCTAGATTCGAACCCGCCAGCTCTGGTGTATATGGCTGACGTCTTAGCAGCTTGAGCTACAGGCACCGAGCCATAATGTCTACTTTCTTTACACTTTTCTATTCTTTTTTTTTCTTTAAAGACAGAATCTCAAGCTGTTGCCCTGGGTAGAGTGCCATGGTATCATAGCTCACAGCAACCTGGGGTTCAAGTGATCCTCTTGCCTCAGTTTTTCTATTTTTTAGTAGAGACAGGGTCTCCCTTTTGCTCAGGCTGGTCTCAAACTTGTAAGCTCAAGCAATCCACCCGCCTTGGCCTCTCTGAGTGCTAGGATTACAGGCCATGAGCCACCATGCCCGGCCATACTTTTCTATTCTTACAACTTTTTAATACAACGATAAGGTTGACTTTTTTTTTTTTTTTTTGAGAAAGAGTTTCACCTTGGTGCCCCTAGCAGAGTGCCATGGCATTAACAGCTCACAGCAACCTCAAACTCTTGCGTTCAAGCAATTCTCTCATCTCAGCCTCCAAAGTAGCTGGGATTACAGGTTCCCGCCACAACTCCTGGCTACTTTTAGGAGGTCTTGCTCCGGGCTGGCTGGTCTTGAACTTGTGAGTTTAGGTAATCTACCTGCCTCCGCCTCCCAGAGTGCTAGGATTATAGGTGTGAGCCACTGCACCTGGCCTAAGGTTTATTATTTTTTTTTTTTTTGTAGCTTTTTGGTCAGGGCTGGGTTTGAACCCGCCATCTCTGGTATATGGGGCCGGCACCCTATTCCTTGAGCCACAGGCACCACCCAAGGTTGACTATTTTTTTTTCTTTTTGAGACAGAGCCTCAAGCTGTCACCCTGCATAGAGTGCTGTGACATCACAGCTCACAGCAACCTCCAATTCCTGGGCTCAAGCGAGTCTCCTGCCTCTGCCTCCCAGGTAGCTGGGACTATAGGTGCCCGCCACAATGCCCGGCCATTTTTTTGGTTGCAGCTGTCATTGTTGTTTGGCGGGCCCGGGCTGGATTCGAACCCGCCAGCTCAGGTGTACGTGGCTGGCGCCTTAGCCCGTTGAGCCACAGGCACCAAGCCAAGGTTGACTATTTTAATAATAAGATTTATTTGTTTTAGTTGCTCAAGTTTTGGTGACAGAAATACCCTTAATATTGGAACCATGTCTCAGCAAAGCTTGCCCTGGCAAAAGGGTTTAAGAAAACCACCAAGAAAAACTTGAGGAATAGCCTAATTTGGACCCAAAAAGAACACTGACACCTGAATATAAGGCCCTGGTGAGTGACCCCCATCACTTTGGCTCTGGAGGAGGAAATTCACCCTTAGCACCAGGACAACCACCTTGTCCCTCCAAGTTCCCCACCTCAAATGAGCTGCCCCTTTGCTGTGATGGCTGAGTTTCCCCTCACAGGAAAAAGGGTATACGAAAAACAGTGAAATCCAATCACTGCAACTGTGCCCTGTAGGCTTCCTCAACGCGATTTCTAAATCCCATAAAAACTGCATTTTCAATCCAAGGTCAATAGACAGAGACCCACTGAATTCAGATGAACTCTGGCTTAACTCCCAGCTCAGGCCCCTGCAAATGGAAAAGGCGGCTGACGCTCTTTTCCTTGATGTCCTACTGGATCCTGCTGCCCACCCCAACACAGGCAGCTCTGGAGAGGTGGCCAGAACCCCAGAGAGATCTGTTAGCCTGCTCCATGACTGCCCGCTCCAAGAAGAAAACGGGGCAGAGGTGAAGGGAAAGGCAGTGGGATGAGAAAGGGTGAGGAGGCAGGTTAGGGTTGGGTTGGAGGCCTGGCAAGAGGTGATCCAGGCAGAGAGCTGGTTCCTAGAGGATCATCAATTCACAAGCATGTGACCAGAGAATGCCCCGCCCAGGCGCCATGGCCCTGTAGCCACCTGGCTGCCTTCCCCTCACATTTTCTGCACTACTTACTGGGAGTCTCCCTCCTGGTTCTCTGCCCACTCTCCTCACTGACTTGAATCCTCTACACCAGCCATGGGAGGGCTGAGGGAGAGACGGGCACCTGGGAGGGGTACAGGTGTGACACCAGCTATCTCAGTGGGCATCCATTAAGCACCCACACAGTCTGGCGGGGACTTTGGGTTCACTGGAGCTAAAGGAAGGAAAACACTCCTAGAAAGTCTGGGGAAGAGAACCCTGACCACAGTGTGCTTTTCTTCAGAGAACCAAATACGCTGAGGCTGGAGTTCAGAGATGGGCAGAGATGCTGGTGTGCCCAGTGTGTCCCAGTGGGGTGTCTTATCTCCTGGGAACTCTCACCACCTGGGCATGGCTTAGTTAGAGGGTGTGGAGGAGGGTCACATCATGCTGCCAGGGGAGAGACTCACAGACCTCCTTCTCTATAAACCTGGCCACCTGTCCCCCAAAGCTTCCTGTGTCCAGATAGAGCCCTGCCCACAACCCGGGTGCTCTGGGAAGTGAACTTCAAGCATGTTTCATTCAAACCTGAGACCACCACAGGCACCAGCTTCTCACCCTTTGCTCCACACAGTGTCTATACAACGTGCTGAACCCCCTAGTGCAGAGAAGCAGCCAAGGGCTTGTAGCCATCACTCTTAAGAGTGTGCCAGCAGCAGAACCTGTGCAGAAAGGAGAGGAGTGAGCACATGTCTTGGCTCTAATTCTTACCTCCCTGTCACCAGGCTCTCGGGTGGCTTAGGACCCACCTCTGCATCTCCTGCTTTGATTTTCTGCTGGGTCCTGGGAGTTGTGGAGGGGAAGAGGTTCGATGCATGGAGTGTGAGCTTTGGATTCAGTCACATCTGGTTCAAATCCCAGAACATGACCACCCGGTGTAGGTGCTGAGGCCTTGGGAAAGCAGCCACCTCTATGACTCTCAGTTTCCCTGTCTCTAAGATGGGTACAGAAATGCTATCTCTCACTCGGTCATTGAACTAAAACAGTCTGGCTAAGCACGCAGCCTGTGGCTGGTGCTTAAATAGCGCTGGTGCTTCTGCCTTCCCCTTGCCAGGCTCGGGGGAACCCAGCCTTGAAGACACGATGTGCTCACACAGCACTTCAGAAAAGGAAAACATTCCTGCATTCTGATGGATTCAGCAACTACAAATACATGTTAAGAACATGCCCTAGTGGAAAAATTTTGCTTAGGGTTACTTCTCATTGAGTTTTATGAAACACAATCAAGCATATAACATGTACTTTTGTAAATTATTTACAAACAGCTGGTACAAACCAAAAATTCTAGGCAAAATAAAGAATTTATTACTCAGAGGGGTTTCTCAACTCTCAGGTCAACTTTTCCCACAAGGATTTAACAACAACACAGGCCCCAAGCCCCTGGTGTATGCCAGTGTGCTCAGTCATGCTGTTTCTTTGTTCAGAACCCCTGGTCTCTGTCCCCTTCTCAGTTGGTGCCTACTTTCTGCCATGCCACCTGCACTGGACCACCCTGGACACCACCTTGGCATGTTTCAGTCCCCTGTCCTCCTTGTCTAAGACTCCCTAAACACCACCTTTGGGAGCAGCCTTCCCTGAACCCACCTGCACCCCCATGCAGAGCTAACTTCCAGGCTTGTGTGTACCTTTTTGGGACTGGGGGTCCATGGGGGAAGGAGACCAAGTCACTCTCCTTTATGTTACAGAGCTGGCATGTGGTGGGCACTGGTAAATGCTTGCTGGCTAAATGAAAGAATACAGAGAGGACACAGGGAGTTTTCTTTTTTGTAGAGACAGAGTTTCACTTTCTTGCCCCTCAGTAGAGTGCCCGTGGCGTCACACAGCTCACAGCAACCTACAACTCCTGGGCCTAGGTGATTCTCTTGCCTCAGCCTCCTGAGTAGCTGGGACTACAGGCGCCCACCACAACACCCGGTACTGTTTTGCAGTTCGGCGAGGCTGGCCCTTCGGTATATGGGGCCGGTGCCCTACTCGATGAGCCACAGGCACTGCCTGACACAGGGAGATTTTTAAGAGAATAGAGAATTCAGGATGGTGCTGCCTCCTTTCCGACTTCACAGCCCTGTACCCACAGACTATGATGACAGTCCCATGTCACACAAGCACAAAGTCCATTTCTCAGGGTGTGAATCTAAGACTCAGGGAGGCTGTGGCTCACTGAGGCTAAGCCCATAAGCCAAGGCTGCCAGGCATGGCTACTCCCATCCTGAGCCCTGTGACCTGACGGCTAGCACCTCCCCTGGCCTTGGAGACCACTTCTGTAGGGGAAAAGGGCATCTCTAAGTTTGTGTTTAATACAGTTTCTGCCCTACAAAGGGTCCAACTGAGACAGCTCCCCAAGGCTGAGAGGTGCCAGGTTAGAAGTCAGAACATACCCTGGACAAACAATGGACCCTACCTCAAGCCACCAAGAGCCTCACCCATGACCTAACATTCTCCATACCCTTTCTCTCTCTCTCACAGGGCACCAAAGCTGTCCACTACTTGTGCCCTTGGTAGGCCCAATGCTATTAAAAGGGACCCCTGTTTTCCTCAAATCCTAATTGGCTAAAGAAGCAAAGTGGCAAGTTTCACCTGAACCTAAGGCTGAACACTGGGGTCTGTAACATTGTCACAAAGGGGTGGGGGATGGGGCCGTGCCGTTCAGGGAGGAAAGGGAGGATAGCAGATAGAGATCTCACCCACCAGACAGATAATGAAACGGGGCTAAAATGACAAAGAAGTGAGGAGCCTCTGCTGTGGCTTTGAGAGAAAGGAACAGCATATTAAAGTTTAAACAAAGCCCACTCCAGGGGAAACACTGAGTCTCCCTCTCCCAACCTGCGCCTACCATTTCCAACACACAGGTCATCAGGTTCACGGTACACCGAAACATCTTCATCTCAAGGGGCCGGGGGTTTGCGTGTCTTTCTATAACCCACGTGGGCAGCAGCTGGCATGCTGTGTCTCCCAGGAGAGGCAACGCGGGTCTCCCCAGCCCCTGTGGCCTTCCTGGCAGGCCTGAGAAAGGGGACAGGTTGGACCAGGTCTCAGCTGGGCCAGCACTACCTGGGGGCTGAGAGCCAGAGCAAGGCAGGTAAAGGGAAGAGGCAGAGATGGGGTGCCGAGCGGTGACTCTACCTGTGATCCCAACACTCTGGGAGGCAGAGGCAGGAAGACCCCTTGAGCTTAGGAGTTTGAAACTGGCCTGAGCAAGAGAGAGACCTCCTCTACTAAAAATAGAAAAACTAGCTGGACATTGTGGCAGATGCTTATAGTCTCAGTTACTCAAAAGGTTGAGGCAAGAGAATGACTCGAGCCCAAAAGTTTGATGCTGCTGTGAGTTGTGATGCCATCGCACTATACCCAGAGTGACAGAGTGAGACCCTGTCTCAACAAAACACAAAACAAAATGACAAAAACGCAACTGTGATGCACTGGGTGTGGCCAGTCTGAGGGTAGGCACGGGCCTGACATCAGCAGGAGTGAAAAGGAAGGAGGCACTGTGGAGATGGGAGGGCGTCTCATAAGGAACTCAAAGAGAGTGGAAAAGGAGGACGAGCTGGTTGAGGCAGGAACAGGAAGTCCGGTTTAGAGGATACTGCTTCCTCAGTAATTCCATCAAACTTCCCTCGGTTCCCACCAAGGTGCGAAGGAAGAGTGGGAGGCAAGGGGCTGAGATCTGGGCAGAGGTGCTTTTCTGGCAGTGCCCCTGGCCGGACTCTGAGGCTGCACAGGAAATCCTCCACTCCCTCCCGATACCCCCAAACAGCTATGGTGCAGGGGGCAAGATGTTTGTTTTATAAGCATCCTCTAGGAAGAAAGACCAGCCTAAGTTCTCGGATGGACTCTGGAATCCTCAACTCCAGCTAAGTCCCAGGCCTGTCTAGCTAACAGGGTCAGAGCAGGAAGATGAGGTCTGGGCCCAGCCCTCTCACTCTCATGGCAGCGGGGCAGAGTGGGCCCAGGGACTGCGTAGGTCAGCAGGCCACCAACTCACTCTCAACCGACATGTGTGAAACACTACAGATTCACACCATTTTTTTTTCCCCTCACAACCATGTTTTAAAAGAATAAGACTTGTCATTCAGCTGAAAGGAATCAAAATACCATATGATGTTCTTGGACAGCAATCTAACCATCTAAATCTTTAGGATGTGTCCCTGGCCAAATGATTCCTGCCTAGAAACATATTTCAAGGAAATAATCAAGGCTCTCGGCAAAAATAGCCAAGGATGTTCACCACAGCATCTTTATAAGAGAGAAAAAGAAGAAACAACCCAAATGTATGTGATTGCTTAAACAACCCTCTGTTCACAAGACCCCCCACCTGAGCCTTTGAACTGACCCGGCTAATTTTTCTATTTTTAGTAGAGATGAGGTATCTCTTGCTCAGGCCAGCCTCAATCTCCCGAGCTCAAGGGATCTTCCTGCCTCCACCTCCCAGTGTTGGGATCACAGGTGGAGTCACTGCTTGGGAAGCTATCTCTGCTTCTTCCCATCACCTGCTCTGCTCTGGCTCTCAGTCCCCATGCCCTCCAGGCAGCACTATCCCAGTTGAGGCCTGGTCCAAACTGCCCCTTTTCTCACGCCTGGAAAGGCATGTTTGACCCAATAAATATTTTATTTATTTATGTTTATTATTATTATTATTTTTGTAGTGACAGAGTCTCACTTTATCACCCTTGGTAGAGTGCCATGCCTTCGTGCAGATCACAGCAACTTCCAACTCCTAGGCTTAGGCGATTCTCCTGTGTCAGCCTCCCGAGTAGCTGAGACTACAGGCACCTGTCACAATGCTGAGCTATTTTTTTGTTGCAGTTCGGCCAGGGCCAGGTTTGAACCTGCCACCCTCAATATATCAGGCTGGCACCATACTCACTGAACCACAGGTGTCGCCCTCAATGGAAATTTTAATCATATCTTGTGAAATAAAACCAAAATAAAAGAAGAAAGAGAAAAAAGAAAAAGAAAAGCAAAAGGTAACAAGAAGGTATAAATAGTATGTTCTTTTTTTTTTTTTTTTTTTGAGACAGAGCCTCAAGCTGTCGCCCTGGGTAGAGTGCTGTGGCATCACAGCTCACAGCAACCTCCAATTCCTGGGCTCAAGCGAGTCTTCTGCCTCCGCCTCCCAAGTAGCTGGGACT